>CM033621.1:27508877-27533877 GCA_019453435.1 Rhinogobius similis
GTTTTGGATCGAGTAATATTTCAAGAAAAACTTTGTTGTAAAGTCCAAGTTGAACCATTACATCTGAACAGAAACAGAACAGCAAAAAAGGAGGATAACCTGGCTTTGTGTTGCTTCTTCGACTCACAACAACACTCCAATGAGTCATGGCATGTTTCCTTTTGCTGAACCAAAGTGACATCGAACCCTGGCCTCCAGCATCAACACAACTCTTACAAAATGGGTAACTCTTTCCAATAATAACACATAGCACAGGAGCCAAGACACAGCTCTGTTCTCACACCACAGTGAGGCTGGCCACTAATCACTAATCAAATAATTATGACAACAATACAATCCCCAAGTAAAAGGTGGAAATATGGGACTGAAGGCTTCTAGATATTTATGAATTAAATGTTTGATTTTCTTTCTTTTTCTTTACATCTGAAAAGTGTAGATAAAGATTATCATTATTTAATGATTAAATTATTATGTTTATTTGAACAGTCAACAAGGTGCAATAATTCCGATTAATGGTTGCTGCCAAGAGGATGGACACGAAGCCCATGTTTAATAGTTCAATCGGTGCACATCAAAATCAAATTATTATCTAATTTCTGGACTTTTAAGATAATAATAAGTAATAATAATAATAATAATCATAATAATAAGTCATATGCAAACTGCTAAATCTGATCTGAGGGACCATGATCAGTGAGAAACTGATATTAATGACTCGCCTCAGGTTTGGCTGTAAGTTATTTGCACTAACAAATGAACACCAACTGTCAAAGACCCAAAGTGTTCAGGTCTTTGACAGTTGGTGTTCATTTGTAAGTGCGATTAACTTACATCCAAACCTGAGGCGAGTCATTCATTTCAGTTTCTCTCTGATCAGACAAAATCAGACACTTACAAATGAATACCAACTGTCAAAGAGGCTAAATGTAATGAATAGTAGAAGCTTTCCTCGTGGGGTCCAGACTAAAGCTCTTTATGGATCAGACGTGAACAGAACACTTACCTCTGACCGCGCAAACGAGCAGCAGCACCGCACTCACGGATGTTGGACAAACTAATGGGACACTTCGGAGCCGTTTCATGTTTTAGTTGTCGGCGTCGTCTCGGCTTGAGGCGCGATGACAGCGTTAGACCCGGAGTCCAGACGATTCCCGTGAGCGGCGGAGGAGCGCGACGTGACACTTGGGTTTGTTTTCCTCCTGTGCCAGGTCTGCGTCAGGTCTGCGCTTGGAGCCTGCGTCACTGAGGGGCGGGGCCGTGGGCGGAGCCAAAGGCTAGAGAACACACGCGCTCTGTTGACGTGACAATCGCGGCCGCCATTTTGTGAGTGGAGGAAGAGCAACATTAGACAATAGTCACCAGCGTTAGGTGTAAGTTACAGTCTCGATCAAAAGTTTAAGACCAGCTGAAAAGTAGACAAAAGTCACATTTTTCATGGTTAGAACTTAACAAAGTTATAGTAAAGCTTTAATAAGCAACAAGAAATGGGAGTGAGACAAAAAAAAGTTTGAGTACATTTTTAGTCAAACTGAAATAGTCTGTTCTGCAGCTGAAAATGTGGATTGCGTATCATTATGTGTCAGGTATTCACACTGTCATGACTGAAAAAACATTCTCTTTATGAGGGTGGTGGGGTTGAGCTGCTGGGCCTCTCTCCCAGTGTTGGGTGTAACTGAGTTACTTTTGCTTAGGTACTGTTACTGTAACACGTTACTTTGAAAATACTTGTAATTAAATTAGAGTTACTAACAAAATACCTTGTTACTTTCAACACCAACAACATTGTTTAGGAAGAGAATGCAACCTTCTTTTGCAGGAAACAGCCTGAAGAAGTAACATGTTTAATGTTCTCAAAGTGAAAAACAGCTCAGAGTCATATTAGCCGCTCAGAGCAGCGTGTTATACATTTGTATTGTTGGTGTTACAGCTTTTGAGACAATTTCAACAAATTATTTATTGTTTTCCTCTGTTTAATTGTCATTAATGAAATGTTAAATCCACATTAATTTATACAATATTACAAATAAAGTCATCCCAAAATAATGTAAGTAATTAATGTTTTTAGTAATTAGTCATCTGGAACTATTTACTTTTCAAATTAAATCAAATCAATTTATTTTTATAATGCCCAAAATCACAACAACAGTTGCCTCGATGGGCCACAGGTAAAAGCAGTTCAGATAACTGTCCCAGAATGCCCCTGTCCTTTGACCCTCCTTCGCGGCGAGGAAAAACTACAAAAAACCCCATGGGAAAAAGTAGAAACCTCGGGGAGAACCACAGTGAAGGAGAGATCCTACTCCCACGGACGGACAGGCTGCAGATGAACTAGGACTGACATCCACTTGGACTGTGGAGCCAGAACCACTCAAGAGGGAAGGAGGCTTTAAAGAGTTCCTCCAGGCGGACGAGGAGCAGTCCACCCAGTGTAGAGAAAGCTCCCCCAGCATTGGAATGGTTCATCTAAGTAGATGGAGTTCGTCCAGGCAGACGAGGTGTGGCTAATCCAGCTGTCCAGGCGGGTGGAGCATAGATCATCCAGTGTAGAGATCGATCCTCCAGACAGATGGGGGTGGGGTCGTCACTGGAGCAGCCGCCGCAGTGTCTGAAACAGTCTCCACTCCCCGGGGGAAGTGGAGAGAAAGAGAAACATGTGAACAGCAATGAACAGACTACAGTTGAAGTAATATTAAATATTGTTGATAGGTAAAGTAGGAAGAACCAGAGGATAGTGTTCAAGCTGCCATACTTCCTCCAGCAGAGTTGCTCCAAGGACAGCGTAGCTAAAACTGTAGGTTTTTATTTCTGTTCCTAACTGGCCTGACCATAAGCTATTTCAAAGAGGAACGTTTTGAGCTGGTCTTAAATGTAGAGACTGTGTCGGCCTCTTTTACATGAACAGGAGCTGGTTCCATAACACAGGAGCTTGGTATAAACGCTCTACCTCCTACTGTGCTTTTAGAGACTCTGGGGACTAACAATAGTCCAGCATTTTGAGAACGAAGAGCTCTGTTTGGATGGTACGCTACTATTGCATCTTTGAGGTAGGATGGGGCCATATTGTTTGTAGCTTTATAAGTCAGGAGGAGGATTTTAAATTTGATTCTAAACTCAACAGGAAGCCAGTGAAGAGACTCTAACACTAATAACAGGACAAAACGAGAATGGCCTGACTCCAAGTGTAACAGTACAACACATTCACTGCGGGTCAAAAAGGCCTGACCTCATGCATAAAATAGTAATTAGAGATCAACACAACAAAATCCCAGCCCGGTGCGTACAAAGAATTAAAAACCAACAGGTAGGTCTAAAACAAAGCAGAAAAAGTGCATATGTATTACAGTGATCCCTCGCTATATCGCGTTTCATCTTTCACGGCTTCGCTGCTTCACGGATTTTTTTTACAGTGCGGATATTTTTACAGTGCATCCACTGAACTTCAGCGCACGCACAAGAACGGGACCCTTTGATGAGTCGTTCATTGCAGTTCTCAAATATAATCGAAGGTGGCATATCCGTTTATAAAAATCTTGCTCAGAAAAAGAAAGAGCGTCAACAACTACCCATAACAATGTTCTTCTCTCGGAGAAAGACTCCGAGACTGCGCCTTCAGTAGAAACAGAGGCTACAACGGAGCGGAGTCAGGACCAAGAGGCACAGACTGTGAAATACGCGAGTGACAATGTTTACAACCTTGTATTACTATATTAAAATTATTGTTTTAAACAAATTTTGAGCTTTAAAACAGGTTTTGATTTTTGTTTCATTCCATAGTTCAGTATTGCATTGTAAAATAATAAAAAATAAAGCTGTGACTACTTCACGGATTTCACTTTTCGCGTGTTATTTTTGGAACGCAACTCCCGCGATAAACGAGGGATCACTGTATGTGAAAATGTCCACCACTGATAAACTTGCAGCCTTGTCTTCACTCAGTGTTCTGACTGAGTTGGAAGACTGAGTGAAGACAAACAATAAATTCAGTAATTTCAGTGACTGTTGTGAACTTCTTCTCATTGGTTAAGTCACCAAGTAAAGTTAGCTGCATCCTAAGATCAAATGTTTCAGAAGTGGCACTTTGTCACACGGTAAAGGTAGATTATTATTTGCACTATCGATGAGAAATTATTTTTTTTGTGCCGCGATTTTCATTTGTACTTGATCAAATCTTCGCTTAAGCTCCATAGCAATTAAATCCACTGCCTCGAAGAACTGACGCCACCACTGTGCTTCACCTGAGTCTTGCTCGAGCACGTCGAGATTTGTGTTGCTGCGTATGCGTGCTGGGGTTTGGAGCAATCTTGTTGGAGTGGGTATTGCAAGGTTGTTGTATGTGGAGGTCTTAACTTTGTCCATCAGTTTCCTGAAAGCATCATCCCCTCCATGTGTCTAGATGTGCTTTTGGAGGGTTGTGACACACTCCAAAGCTGCGCATGTGGTTAATGTTTTACTCTGTAGACGGGCCATTGCCACGCAGTGCCCAAAAAGTGCCAGGCCACACTCCAATCCAAAGTATGCTCTCGCTTGTTTAGCCTGTTTCTACAAACCAGAGATCTTATCTCTGACATCGGCTCTGATGGTTTACAGAACTTTACAGTCTCCAAAAGTGTAGGGTAAATCAAAACAATTCTTGAAATTGCAGGTGCACGAATACAGGAAAAAATGCATTAAATCACAAAACACATGAAAACACACAGAATCATTAAAAAATGCTTTAAAAGAGAAAAGTGCAGGTAAATCTTTCAGTCGTATGCACATCTAAACAAAACTGTGTTTGGCCTGGATTTAAACATTGTCAGAGCCGAGGCCTGTCTCACATCTTCAGGGAGACTGTTCCAGATTTTAGCTGCAAAAAACTGAAATGCTGATTCCCCATGTTTACTCCTGACTCTGGCACCAGCAGGAGGCCGGTCCCTGAGGTCCTCAAAGATGGTTCTTATGGCACCAACATGTCAGAGATGTACTTTGGTGCTTTGGAGAGACTTGAACACAAGCAGAGCTGCTTTAAAGTCTATTCTCTGAGCCACAGGAAGCCAGTGCAGAGACCTGAGCACAGACTAATGTGGTCGTACTTCCTGGTTCTTGTCAGGACTCGAGCAGCAGCGTTCTGGATGTACTGCAGCTGTTTTACAGCTCGTTTAGAGAGGCCAGTGAGCAGCCGTTACAGTAGTCTAACCTACTGGAGACAAATGCATGGATAAGTCTCTAAGTCTGGTTTAGACACTATACCTTTGATTTTGGCAATGTTTTTTAGGTGGTAAAAGGCTGTTGATGTTATTGATTTGATGTGGCTGTCAAAGTTCAGGTCTGAGTCCATTATTACCCCCAGATTTTTTACTTGATTTGTAAGTTTCAGATCAAGAGACTGGGGGTGACTGCTGACACTATCTCTTTGTTTCTGCCAAAAACGATGATTTCCATCTTGTCTGAGTTCAGCTGGAGAAAATTGATTTGCATCCACACACTGATGTGTTGGATGCAGTGACAGAATGAATCCACTGGTCCTTATTCAGTGAGACATAGATCTGAGTGTTGTCTGAATAGTTGTGATAAGACACATTTATGCTGCGTATTAGCTGACCTAATGGCAGCATGTAGAGGTTGAACAGAAGGGGTCCCAGGATTAACCCTTGGGGCACCTCACAGGTCAAGTCCATGTGATCTGAGACACAGCTACCAATCTCAACAAAGTACTTCCTGTCCTCAAGGTAGGACTTCAACCAATTTAGGACGGTGTCAGTAATGCCCACCCAGTCCTCTAGTCTCTGTAAAGGAGCGTGCAGACTGCAGCGACCAACGCGACCAGTTTACATGTTAAGTCTATGGTGTTGCGCGACAAAAGCCTCCTGCGATTTTGGGCACGACCTGCGTGGCGCGAATCCTGCGATTCTGTCATGCGGCGCGACGCAACAAGAGCGACTTTGCGGCGGCCGCAAAATCGTTTCATTCATGCGACCGTCGCAGAAGATAAACAAAGCTGAACTTTCTGCGGCCATCGCGCTGACCGCCGTGGATGGCAACCAATCAGAGATCACGCTTCAGTGACGTAACTACGTATTTCATTATCCGGGAAGAAGGACGTAAACAAACGACACAGCTGCAAAAAATGGATGATAAACTCATGGTGTCTGTGGCGCTCAGAGCTCTGTGTCCCGCTGTGGGACAGAGACAGGAACAAGAGCCTGGAGAAGGTCAGCGGGAGCCTGGGTTGTCTAGTAAGTTCTCACAACTTTGGAGCCGGGAAATATTTGTTGTCTTTTTTCTAGCCGTGCAGGTAACATAATAGACGCTAGTTTGTTGTTTGACGAGTTCATATGTTTATTCAGAGGAGTCTGCAGGAAGCGGTGGAAGAACAGGGACAAAACATGAGGGAGAAGAGAAAGGAGTGGGGCAGCAGCAGTTAGAGTTTAGATCAGCCCAAAAAAATCCATACTGTCAGAACCCGACCCGATCATTTGCCGCATGATTCCACCCGAACCCGACCCGAGCCCGCTCACGTATAGAACCGGAGTTACGTAAACTGAATTCCGTGCAGAGCTTTATTGGGCTTCAAGTGTTTAGTGTCCTACCTGCACCAACAGGACTCTCCTGTACCAGACGGGCCTGTCCCTCCGCTGACGCTGGCCCACATGATCTCTCTCCCCCGCTTTTTTCTTTAGCTTTTTGGGAGGGCATCCATAGCTCTCTCTTTCTCTCTTTCTCATCTGCTCCGTGTAGCAGCTGCACTTTTATTATGGTGCGTGTCACATATTTTGACCACTTTATCGGAGGATGAGGAGGAAAACAACACAGCGCTGGCTGCACACTGCACTCTTTCGCCGTGGAGCGCATGTGCACGTGACAACACACGTGCACGTCTCTGCCCCCTGAGACCGAGCCCGACATGGCCCAGGCCCGCGGGCCAACCTGACAACAGAGCAGAAAATGTGGGCCGAATGGCTGCTCGGCCAAGACTGTAAACTCTAGCAGCAGGTCAGCTGTGCGCTGGTTGCGCTGCATCTGCTGGTGACTTTTTTTTTGGCGACCAATGTGACTGTCCTCACAATGCACAGGCGACAAACTAGGGGCGACAGGCGCGATTTGTTTGTTTCACATGGTTGCCTTTATTGGGGAGAAAAATGTTTTTACACCGTCAAGCCACCAGATGGCAATAATGTGCTTACAGAGTACGTTGTAAAATTACTATTAACAACACTCCTACTTAATTTTACCTGGTTTACAAACCAGTAACGCTAAATAACACACACTATTGTTTGTTTTTTTTTCTTTTTGAACAGGTACCTGTTTAACGTTTTTTTGAGCCTGTCTAAAAAACACTGTGTAGGCCCCCTGAACATATTTTGAACATTTTTTAAATTGGACACAGTCCTATGTCTTCTCTAAGATACTCAAACTTCTGTTTAGGCAGTGGCTTAGTTAAAATATCAGCCTTCATTTTATCAGTTGAACAATATCTTAGTTGTATTTGGCCATTTTTCACACATTCACGAATGTAATGGTATCGAATGTCTATGTGCTTCGTTCTCATGTGGTCAACTGGATTCTTTGCAATGGCAATTGCTCCTTGATTGTCCTCCTGAATCACTGTTGGTGTGATCTTCATTCCAAGTTCAGTTAGTAGTCGTCTCAGCCAAGTTCCTTCTTGTGCAGCTTGGCTTAACGCGACATATTCAGCCTCTGCAGTTGAAAGTGCAACTGTTGCCTGTTTCTTGCTAAGCCAACTCACTGCTCCTCCAGCAAGAAGAAAGATGTTTCCAGTAGTAGAGCGCCGATCGTCCTGATCACCGGCCCAATCAGCATCTGAATATCCAACCAAGGTTCCAATTTCTGATTGTTGGCATTTGAGTCCCAGATTTAGTGTGCCTTTCAAGTATCTCAGGATTCTCTTCACAGCTGTGAGATGTGCAGTGTTTGGGTTTGCATTGAACTTTGAAACAGCACTCACTGCTTGTGCGATGTCCGGTCGTGTGGCCATGGCAGCATACAGTAAACTTCCAACCATTGACTGATAAGTACTTGGGTTTACTGACTTACTGACGTCATCATTCTTTGTCAACTTCACATTTATGTCAGTTGGAGTTGCGACTGTATTGGCATTGTCCATTCCATACTTTTGTAGGATGTTCTCAATGTAGTGTCTCTGATGCAGTGTAACATGGTTTCTTGCCTTGTCTTGGACCACAGAGATGCCCAAGATATAGGACAGTTCACCCAAATCCTTCATTTTGTAACATTTCTTCAGAGTGTCCTTTAACTTGTTCATGCTCTCTGTTGACTCTGTAATCAAAATCAGATCATCAACATACACGGCCAATATTTCCAACTCCTGACCTGATCTAACAAACACACACTGGTCTGAAGCACTCTGTGCAAAACCAATACTTTTCATGAACTCTGTGAAAGCTTTGCTCCAACAGCGTGGAGATTGCTTCAGTCCATAGATTGACTTTTTCAGTTTACACACCAGATGTTCTTGCCCTGGTCTGATATAACCCTCTGGTTGTTCCATGTAGATTTCCTCTTCCAAATTTCCATTTAAGAATGCTGTTACAACATCCATTTGATGCACATTCATGTTGTTTTGCACAGCAAAAGATAACAGTGTTCGAACTGAGCTAAATCTAACCACAGGTGAAAATGTTTCATCATAATCAGCACCGTAAACCTGTGAGTAGCCTTTAGCAACCAGTCTGCATTTGTATCTTTCCACTTGTCCATCACTGTGATGTTTGACTTTGAACACCCACTTTGATCCGACTGCTTCCCGGTCCTTTGGTAAATCCACCAATTCCCATGTGTCATTTTCCTGCAGTGACTCATATTCTAGATCAGCTGCTTCCTGCCATTCCTTTGCCTCTGGACTTGACATTGCTTCTTTCAATGTTTTTGGTTCTGTGACACAACACACGTTAGCATAATGCTCAACTGTTACCATGTCAGCAAACTCGTCATATCCATATCTCTTTGGAGGTTTTCTTATCCTATGACTTTCTTTTACACCCTCACTGACAGTAGTATCCACTGTATCCATTTGTCTTTCTTCTGTGTTTAGTTTCACTTCATTCTCTGAACAGGAATCATTCTCATTCTGTTTGCATCCAAAGTCAGCCTCATTGAAAACAACATCTCTGCGAATGAGTACTCTTCTCTTTTTTTCATCCCACAGACGAAAACCTTAGGCGTTAGTTGCATATCCCAGAAAACGAAGCTTAACTGCCTTTGTGTCCAGCTTCCTTCTGTCTGCATCTGGAATGTGAGCATAAGCAACACAGCCAAATACTCTCATGTGACTAATGTCCGGTCTTTTACCATACCACCTTTGATAGGGTGTCTGTTTCTTTATCGGAGATGTGGGCAACATGTTTTGTATGTAAGCTGCAGTTGCGACAGCTTCTGCTCAGAACATGTTTGGTAGTTTTGCATGAGATAGCATACTTCTGGCTGCTTCTACTAGTGTCCTGTTCTTTCTTTCTGCAACACCATTTTGCTGAGGTGTATGCGGTACAGTCATTTCATGGTGGATGCCCTGAGCTTTCAAATATTCTTGAAACTCCCTTGATGTGTATTCCCCACCATTGTCTGTTCTGAGTTTTGTCACTTTTTGCCCACACTCATTTGAGAATGTTTTTTCAAACTCTTTGAACTTGCTCAGAACCTCACTTTTATCCTTCATGAAATACACTTTACAGCATCTGGAATAATCATCAATGAAAGTTACAAAGTACTTTGTTCCACCAAGTGATCCAGTCTGCATAGGACCACAGACATCACTATGTACCAGTTGCAACTTACATTTTGATCGTACTTCTCCTTGTGGCTTGCAAGGCTTTCTCGACATTTTGCTCTCAACACAAGCTTCACAGAAGGTTTCATCTTCTTCTGCAGCAAAGTTCACTCCTTTTACCAGGTTTTTGAGTTCTAGTGTAGTTGTAGTTGTAGTGTGTCCTAAGCGTTGATGCCACAGACTCACTTGCACTGATGCCCTTGACGCTCCATGACAAGTTGTGCAGGCTCCCTCTGTGTCCAGCTGGTACAACCCGTCAGACCTCTGTGTTCCCATTCCATGTAGTGTTCCATCCTTTCCTCGTATGCAGCAGCGAGACTTTTTGAACTGCACTGTGTTCCCTTTTTTGGCAGCTGCTCCCACTGAGAAGATTCACAGATAATTTGGGAACATACAGTACATCATACATTGTGACATTCGTTACATCACTTATTATGAATGTCATTTTCAGTTTTATGTTTCCTAGTCCAAGAGCTTCAACCACTCTGCCATCACCAAGTTTCACAGATTGTGGCTCTAAGAACTGTTGGTAGTGTTGAAGTCCTTCTTTGTTCCAGGTCATGTGTTTTGATGCTCCGGAATCAATCAACCAATCTCTTTGTTGTGACTCATTTTTACTTGGCTCACTTACAGTAAAGGCACCCTCACTTGAGTCCTCTATATCCTCACACATCATGCTTTTAGCCTTGTGGGTTTTGTATTTCTTCTTAGTGCTTGGACAATCACGCTTGATATGTTCCTCCATCCCACATTTGTAACATCGCCATGAGAGGGGGTTGTCTGCTCCTACTGTTTTTGATTTATCCTGCATATTTTCATGCACTTGAGATGCTGATGTGCCACAAGATACACCACTGTTGTCAGCATGCTCTCGTTTTTGTTCCTCATTTATCAGTGCTTGTTGGACAAACTGCAGTGTCAAATTGTCCATTTTTGTCTCCAATGCCGTAACAACTGTTGCATAGCTGGGTGGTAGACTTCCCAGAAGAGTAACAATCTGGTCCTCCTCCTCAATCACAGAGCCTATGCCACCTAGCTGGTCAGTGAGCTCCTTCATCCTTTTCAAATGATCATTGAGATTTTCTCCCTCCTTCATTTCACATCGGAAGTACTTCTTCTTCAGAAATAGCATGTTAGCAACAGTATTTCTTTCAAATTGTCCTTTTAATGTGTCCCATGCTTCTTTGGGGGTCTTACAGCTTGTTATCAAATATAGCTGGGGTGTACTCACAGTTAGCACCAACATTGAAAATGCTTTTTCTTTCTTTCTTTCAAATTCGGCTCGAGTGTTAGCATTAGCATCTGCGGCTAACTGTTCCGTCTCTTGCACCATACCCCACAGTCCTTTTGCTTTCAGAAGATGTTCCAACTGAAATTTCCATGTTGCCCAGTTCTCAGGTCCACTCAGCTTGTCAATAAACAGTTTTTCCTCCATTGTGTCATCAACAACACCGTTTATGACAAAATCCGTGTTAAACAGCCACATTTTGCGACGTCTGGGCCCATAACCTGTTCGTTTCACATGGTTGCCTTTATTGGGGAGAAAAATGTTTTTACGTTGTAAAATTACTATTTAACAACACGATTTTGTCGCTGCGGTGTGAGCAGGGCAGAGAATCCCAATCCCAGTGTCAAAAGCAGCACTCAGATCTAACAGAATTAAGACTGAGGCTTTGCCTGCGTCAGTGTTCAGGCGGATGTCATTTCTCACCTTGGTAAGAGCATGCTGTGGATGAGCTCTAAAACCTGACTGGAAAACATCAAATGAGTTGTTTATTAAGAGGAAGTCAGTGACCTTTTTAAAGGACTTTGCCTAAAAATGGAAGATTTGAGATGGGCCGGTCTGCCACTTGGGGAAAGCCTTGTAACTAATGCAGCAAGAAATACATCTGTGAGGAATCTGTGCCAGGAGTTGAATCAAAGGTCAGGACATGGTCCTGGGCCAGTAGGGGGCAGTGTTTTTAGAATTTGCATCAAAGCAAACTAGAACATTCCTAGGTCAATGGAATTTATGCAAAAGAAACATGCTGATCTTGTAGGAGTGTGTCAAGAACAAGGGGCTTGGCTAAAAGAAATGAGCAAAAATGTCAAAATCACATGTACTAAAATTGGACACTTTTGCGTGGTCTGCGAACTACCCAGATCTTACATTTGACCAAGGATGAAGTTATTTTTATACAATAAAGACTCTATTGCACTGAATTTTTTTAGAGTTTGTCTTCTTCATTGTGTCAAAAATGCAAGCCTTTATTCAGCCAGCTCCAGCTTCAGTCCTTACCTGCTCCAGCTCCAATTAACTTGGAAAAATAAACGACTTCCGGAAATCACATTTTTATTTATAAAGCGCTTTTCATACATAGAATGTAACACAAAGTGCTTTACAGTGAATTAAAAACATTCCCACACATGACCATTTCCCACCCACAAAGCAATCCACACACAAACACGTCTACACACATATACACGCACATACACGCATACACACACACACATATACTCTAAGATACATGAGGCTGAGTACAGATACACTAGTAGACGAAGCACCATCAGAGGAGCAAAGGGTCGTCTGCAGCTGCAGGACACACACTCAAGACCCAGAGCAGAGATGAGGCACACACCAAACCTCCACCAGGGGCCACATCAGACCACCGCTCCCGGTACAGAGGGCCCCTCAGAGGAAACCCTGGAGAGCCTAAAATGGATAAAAGAATAGATAAATAAATATGTTGAAATGAATAAATAGAACTAGAGTAAAACTTGGAAATAAATACATATAAAATATTAAGCCTAAAATAAGTAAACACAATAAATAGGATGGATAAATATAACAAATACATAAATTCAATATTAATCAAAAGCCTGCTCTTAAAAACCTGAACATTCTCTGTGGCCCTGAGCTCCTCCTCAGGCCGTTCCACAGACGAGGGCCGTAGGACTGGAAGGACGCCTCACCGTGAGTGTGTCCTGACTTTGGGAATGACTAGGAGCCGGCTGCTGGAGGAGCGCAGGGGCCTGAGGAGGAGCGCAGGGGCCCGAGGAGGAGTGCAGGGGCCCGAGGAGGAGCGCAGGGGGCGCGAGGGTTCATATGGTAAAATCAGCTCTGAAAGATAATAAGGCCCAAGACCATGAAGACATTTTAAAACCAGTAAAAGAACCTTAAAATCGATCCTGAAACACACGGGGAGCCAATGCAGTGATTTAATAACCGGTGTTATGTGGTCCCGCCCCCTGGTCTTAGTCAGGACATGTGCTGCTGAGTTTTGTAATAATTGCAAACCTGAAACACTCTTTTTGTGCAGACCAGAGAGCAGGGCATTACAGTAGTCTATACGACTGGAGATAAATGTGTGATGTTCTTTATGTGTAGAAAAAAAGTCAGCTCCGAGTCAAAGATAACACCCAGGTTTTTTACTTGGATTAAAAGACTGTGCTTGTTGTTTGGGTAAAAGTTTCTGGGCCTCAGGACCGATGACTAAAACCTCAGTTCTGTCCTGGTTAAGCTGGAGAAGGTTTTCTGCCATCCAGGATTTGATTCTAAAATGCAGTTAAAAAGAGCATCCATTGGCCTGGTGTCATCAGGAGACATGGAGATGTAAAGCTGCGTATCATCAGCAGAACTGTGGAAGTTGACTCCATGTCTCCTGATGACACCAGCAGAGGGCGCATGTACAGGTTACAAAGCACAGGACCAAAATCAAACCCTGGGGCACACCACATGTGATTTTATGGACCTTGGAGGAGCAGGTATCTAAACTTACCATTAATGTTCTGTCTGTGAGGAAGTAAACCATTTATATACAGTACCAGAGAGGCCCACCAGGTGTTTGAGTCTGTTTAAAAGAAAAGTGTGGTCTCTGTGTCAAAGGCAGCGCTTAGATCCAGTAGAACCAACACTGTCACCTGTTTTGAATCATAATTTAGTCTAAATTTATTTAAAATCTTTGTTAAGGCTGTCTCTGTGCTGTGGTTTACCCTAAAACCAGACTGACATTCTTCAAGAATGTCATGTGAGTTTAAAAAATAATTTAGCTAGGTAAAAACAAGTTTTCCTAAAATTTTGTTAGTTAGTTAGTTAGTTAGTTAGAGTTAGATACCAGTCTGTAATTGTTAAAATTGTAATTAGTAAAGATGCCTGGCGCTGGAAAAGCAAGTAAGGATAAGCTAAAATGTGCCACGCAGTCTAAACTAACATACTTCGCAAGCCTGGGGCGGCAGTAGCGCAGTAGGTAGAATGGGCGCCTTCTGAGCCGAAGGTCGGCAGTTCGAATCTCACTCCAGACATGGAGTAGTTGAGTGGTCAGATCCTCTGACCCGCAGGTTGGTGGTGCGATTTCAGCTCCTTCAGATGAATACTGCCGTTGTGTGCTTGGGCAAGACACTTAACCCACCTCACCCTCAGTGTCTGCATACACTGGTGTATGAATGTGTGAGTGGATGGGTGACTTGTTCCTTGATGTAATGCGCTTTGAGTGCATTAAAAGGTAGAAAAGCACTATATAAATGTGACCTTTTACCATTTTGCCTCGGAGAAGTTAGCAGCTAATGTTAGCAAAGAACAACAGGTGAAGAGGCTAGCACCGATGAAACCACCGAGAGAGCGACTGCCAACATTGAGGGATCAGAAGTTGCTGTTGACAATTTGACATAAATCCAGCCAGGAAGCGACCAGTTGTTTAAAAAAGAAATATTGGGAGAAATACGGAGTTTACTGGAAGATTTTAATTATGAATGATGAATTATGCATTATGAAAGCAATGGAAGATACACAGAAACAGATGATCTTCTGTGAAGGACAATCAAACTGGTATGTAGGCTGAAGTCGAGAGGCTTGGGAAAGCTGAAATAAGCATCTGGAGAAGAAATGAGTTGATCTCTTGACTATTGAAAAAGGGCATCGGGTTGGACCAAAAAGCATCTCAGACGCAAAACCGTGAACACTGATCATGAAGTTTCTCAACTACAGACTGAAGGAACTAGTCTCTAGAGCCGCAAGATCAAAAAAGGAAATCATGTACAAGAACCAGGGGGTATGGTTCTACAACGATGTTGCAACAGAGGTACACAAGCAGCGCAAACAGTTTGACACCGCACGCCAGCATCTGAGCCAACTTGGGTTGACATGTGGCATCATACCCCCAGCAACGTTGGTGTTATTGTATAATGAAGCTGTGCACAAGTTCACCATGGCAACGGAAGGCCAGAGCTTCATTGAGAAGATCCAAGAAGACACGGAGTAATCGTAGACTGGTGAATGGGCCGCTTTTTGCTGTTTGTTACAGATGTACAAGGTAAGACCACAATGCTTGGCTGAATTTGTCTGACTTTTTTGTTTCTATATGTCATTGGAGTCATGATCCAACAAGAATATGATTTGAAAAGGAGCAGATGTTTATGTTACTTTAAGGATAAATCAATTCCATATTGTAGCAGGGGAAAATCAGGAAAAGTTAGTTGGGAAAGCGGGTTCTGTCTGTGTTTTATGTAGTTCATTGTTCGTTCAAGTTATTGTTCCAGTGTTGTTGTACCTCTCAGACATGTTTCCATGTGTTACAGTTGTTATTTTCATTCATTCCTTCATTTTCTACCGCGTGGGTGACTGGAGCCTATCCCAGTAACTTTGGGCCTTAGGCGGGGTACACCCTGGACAGTGGCCAACTCCTCACAGGGCTGACACAGAGAGACAACCATTCACTCTCACATTTGTCACAGTTCTCAATTAACCTACACAGTCATGTGTTTGGACGGTGGGAGGAGCCGGAGAACCTGGAGAGAACCCACGGTAACACGGGGAGAACATGCAGACTCCACCCAGAGAAATCGTGTGATGTTGGGCTGGTCTGGGATTCAAACCCACGATCTCTTTATTGAGAGGCAGTAGCTCTAGCCGCTCTGCCACCGCGCACCCCCAGTTATTATTTTACATTGTTTAAATGACACAAATGATTGAAATCAAATGCACTTCTTGGAATGGCAGATGCTTAAATAGATCTAAGAAAAAAATAAAGCAGGTCATGAACAAATAAAAGACATGGAGTCTAAAACAGTTTTCTTGCAGGAGACCCATGCCTTAGAAGAGTGGGCAGGAGGTGGCAGGGATCTTTATACACGGCTCCATAGACTTCGAGGGCACGTGGTGTTATTACACTAATTCATAAATCTGTGCCGTTCCAAGTGACAAACGTAAATAAGGATACATTTGGCAGATATCTTATCATTCAAGGATCTATTTTAAGGGAGACTTTTGATTTAGTGAATGTTAATGGACCAAACACAGATGATGAAAATGTTTTCACAAATCTTTTCTTAACCATCTCATCCCTCCCAGGAAATAATATTATGGGAGGAAACTTGAACTGTGTTCTAAATCCTGCTGACGATAGATTACCAGGGACTGACCAGTCTTATCACAAAAGCAGGGATGTTACCCAGCACTTTAAGACGGAGTTAAATATGGTGCGTAAGAGCACACGACCGCGCACTGGCACATTTTAACTCCAACAAGTAAACAACACACAGCGTGAACTCTAAAGTGTGCGTCCCACCAATATCATGCAAGTCTACAATGATTTTAAACAGTGATTATCAACCAGCAGATGGCACTCACCTCGCTCCAGTTTTCGTCTTTTGTCCTTATTTCAAGTGATCCATAAAAGTATAGTTCAAACCCTTGATGTTATTCAAATAATCCGCACTCGATTTTAGGGCCACTGAAGTAAAACAGTATCCTGAGGAGCACGCCTGGGTCATAAACCTGTAGTTGTCTATAAACACGTGTTATCTGTAGCAGACCTCGTCACCCAGTGTGTTACCTGTTTCCTCGAGTACATGGCCCTTGTTCTATAGCTAAAGCGCTCCTTATTGTCTTATTTGGGGGCCCTGAATATTTATTGACGCTCCCTAAACTCTGCAGTGTCACGCTCCCAGACTGTGTGGAGTCAGAATCGGTCTTGGGCTGAGGACCGAGGAAAACAGCAATTCGGATCTTGCCTTCTTTTTGAAACATGGATTATTTGGATAACAGGATCTGAGCATGAGCATATGAGCAATGGATCGCTTTAAATTGTGAAACAAAAAAGGCGAAAACTGGAGCGAGGTGAGTTTCATTGGCTGGTTGATAATCGCATACTTGAGAGTTCGCACACTTTAGAGTTGACACTGGCTGTGTGTTGTTTACTTGTTGGAGTTAAAATGTGCCAGTGAGTGGCTGTGCGCTCTTACGAACGCATCCCACACCAATTCTTCCCGACGCTCGTGACCAAAGGAGGCTGTTAAACGTGCAGACTGTGAGCGGACAGGGGGTGCAGAGAAGTGAGCCAGGGCTCAAAATAGGCTAAATCTGATGAAAGTTAAGCCAAATTGGGCTACTGTGAGGCTAAATCAGACAAAACTGTCTCATATAATTGTTGTTGCGCACTCTCTGCAGTTGTTTGTGGTGAAGGGCTACATAAAAAATGTCTGTGTGCTTTACATTTATTGAAATAAGTGCCTCAGGCCCTCTGAGTTTGACGAGTGAGTCTGACAGATTCTTTTAATGTTGAAATCCTGAATGAATTATGAACAACTTTTTTTTAAGATTAAGCTTTAAATATTTCTTTAAATTATTTACACTTTACATTATTTATTTTTTTTATTAATTCATAGCACATTTATACGGAAACGTATTGCATTCATTTGAATAATAAAAGTTTATGTTTTAACGAGAAAAGTTTCTGTTTTTATGAGAAAAATAAATCCTGTTTTAACGAGAAAAGTAATTTCTGTTTAACGACTAAAATTAATCCTGTTTTTACGAGAAAGGTTTCTGTTTTTCCGGGTTAAATAAGTCTGTTTTTATGAGACAACATATGTTTTATTGAAATCAACGCGATACTATTGGAGACGCGCTCAAACAGACAGGTGGAGCTAACCATGGAGCCAACGAGCAGTGGTCGCACGCTTGAGTCGAAGAAGGCTGCCCATCATTGAAAAGCTGTAAAAGGTCACAACAACAGTCCGCAGTTCGAAAACTGGAGAAACTGTGAAGCGTTTTGTACGCACGTTTTTGTTCGGACTACAACATTCGACATTCAGCCAACAAAGGTATGCAATGTAAAGTTAGCTAATCACTACGATCTATGTGACGCAAACCTTTTAACCACGAACTAATGTCTTGCGCTTCTCTCGCGTATGTACCTTTAGCATACAACGCAATAACGTGTGCCTTAACGTTGTTACGTCATTAACAAAGGCGTGCTTGCCAGTCACGTGACAAAAACGTCTCTCGCCGCCGCCATATCTTTACAGGAAATTGCGTAAATGTAAACAATATAACTGCACATTAATTCATTCCTGTCACCACTGAAATGTAAATAGAACATTGATCAGTGATGATTGGGTGTTGTGGAAAGAAGTACTTTTAGACGATTGTCCATAAATAGACATATTTATTCAATCTTTTTTGCAGGTCAAGCTATGGCTACTTCAAATAAAGTTTCCACACAAGACAATAGTCTTTGGGCATTTCTAAAAAGCCAAGGTTTTCCTGAGGAGAATATTCAGAAAATGCAGCAGGAGCGGGTAACTTTGTAAATTATTACTCACCTATAACAATATTTGAGGTGCCTTTGCTATACTGCTATTATAGTGTTTGTCACACTAAGGTTTAACGTTTTCTGCTTTTGTTCCAGATTGACTGCTCTGTTGTTGGACAAGTGGACGATGAGACTCTGGCCAATTATATTCCAGCATATGGTGACCGGATTGCTGTAAGGCGCTTTTGCATGGAACAACAAAGAAAATGTGTCACTGATCCAAAAAAACAGTCTTTGTTGGAAAAACTTAAGCTTAAAATGGAAACCAAAATAAACAAAGAGCCACAATCTAATGAGGAGCATTTTCACCAACCAAAACAGATCCATCTACGGCAAAATAAAAGAGCTTTAAAGACGCAAAAAAATTAGAGATAGGCTGGTTACATGACAAAAAATGGTGAGGAAACGTAACGGTGGAGGAACCAGAGTTATTGAAATATCCAAGACTGCCACAGCTAAGGACATTTTATCACATGCCAAGATGCTATTTTTTCCAAATGAGGTATCAAAGAAAGGAAAGTGGTTGGATTTTAGTCACTCCACTCCAAATGATGTGTTCCTGTCTTGGCATTGATTTATAAAAGTTATTGTTACAAGACAATTTGAATACACTGTTCAAAATGTTTTTGCATTGTTTCACTTTTATTGTTCAAAATAAACTTGCAGTCATTGTTTTGTAGACTGATTTATCTTTATTCTTGTTAAGAATGACACATATCAAATTGGTCATCAGTCCAAACATGGGTAAACCTTTTGCTAGGAGGGCTGGGCCAATGCTAGTTTAGTGGTTGTCAAAAATACTACTAATACAAAAACTAGTTTATTTTTATGTATGAAAGAACACAGTGGGTTTAGTTGCTTTTTTTATCTCAAATACCTATAACCAGAAACTCTGGCTTCACAATAAACTTAACTTATTAACTTTAACATATTATTTTTTCCCCCTATAGACTTGCATATATACATCTCTATATACACTTAATGAGTCACATTTTAGATCAAGATTCACCACCTTTTCTGAGTAGAGAGCTACTTCAAAAGTCTGAAATTGTTTGAGCACCAGTTTCAAAAACTATATATCCACATGACATGACATGATATAATTGTATGTATGAAACTCACTGTGCAATACATTAATACATACAAATCTGAGAAACAAGAAAGGGAAAAAAGATTTTTTTTTTCAAGAATCAGAAAAGTCTGAAGAGCTATTGATGGAACTCCAAAGGTGCCCATAGGAACCATGTACCTGTTATAGATGAATTTTCTTTTAGTTGTTAATATGGTAAAGTATAAAGAGGACAATCAAGTCATTTTCTACGGCAACGTATTGCATTCATTTGAATAATAAAAGTTTCTGTTTTACCGAGAAAAGTTTCTGTTTTTATGTGAAACATAAATCCTGTTTTAACAAGAAAAGTAAGTGTTTTATGAGCAAAATACGGTGTTTCCTCAGGGCTGTAAGTTTAGGCGGAGCTGGCTAGATGCTACTACCGAGGCGCAAATGTACGATTTATCCAGTTTGATACGCTTTTATTTTGATTTAGGCTTACGACACATTTTGGTGTCACTGAGCAGTCTTGACGGTATTGTCATCAGCGTCTTGAATACACTTTAAATGCACATCTTGTACCCATGAAGCAGACCATATTGGTTTAATTGATCCTGGAGAAATACCGCAACGTCCAACAGGTCTGACTTGTTACTGCGTCTGAACAGGCGCAGATCCTTCAGACGTCGTCGCAAAGTTGACGCTGATGACAAAACCGTCAAGACTGCTCAGTGACACCAAAATCTCCCAACGTCGCGAGCCTAAATCAAAATAAAAGCGTATCAAACTGGCTAAATCATACATTTGCGCCTCGGTAGTAGCATCTAGCCAGCTCCGCCTAAACTTACAGCCCGTGAAACACCGTATTTTGCTCATAAAACACTTACATTTCTCGTTAAAACAGGATTTATTTTTTTCATAAAAACAGAAACTTTTCTCGGTAAAACAGGATTAATTTTAGTCGTTAAAACAGAAATTACTTTTATCATAAAAACAGGATTTATTTTTCTCATAAAAACAGAAACTTTTCTCGGTAAAACAGAAACTTTTATTATTTAAATGAATGCAATACGTTGCCGTACATTTAAAGGTGGAATGGAGGATTTCTCGCCGATTTGAAAATCTGCGACTGTTAGTCCTTTTTTTGAAAAAGCGCATGCGCAGGTTCCCCCTCCCTCCCGCCCCGTTTCTCCTGACTGAACGCCTAGCAAACCTCGTAAACGAGCACGCCCAGCAGCACTGCCCATGCGCATTTGTTTACAAGACAATTGGTGTCGCTTTCTCACGACAACCTCCGCGAAGAAGATTTAATAATACACTCCACATACAATAAGCTAAAAAAAGAGTCAGATAAACAGTTACCTGTCCAGCAGAAAGTTTGCAGCGGAGGCATCAGTTGAAGCCTGTTTTGTTCTTTCAATGCTCGCCAGCGCGTAAACGATTCCCCCAGAATAACACGCCTTTTATTTCTTTCCTCTGCAGACTTTCGTCTCTTCTGTGAAAGCTCGAAAACAGTCTTTCTCTTTCGTCCCTCAGCCATTTCGGTACTTCGCGGATGAAAGTTTAGACCTACAATGACGGAACTCGCCGCTAACCTGCTACATACCTACCATACATATCAACCACACATGCGCGGCCAGGGGAGCGAGCGTTTCCCCTGGACGAGCCTGCGGGCGGGCACTAGCACCAGAGAATGATTGACACCTGAGCGGACCAGTTATTTGTGCTACCCACAAGGAAATGAGATTCTGATTTGTTGCCCGAAATCCTCCATTCCACCTTTAAGTAAATAATTTAGCATTTCATTATTTGGCACACAGAGTCCTCCATAGATATTAAGTTAAAAGTTTAAGTTAATTTAAACAGCTTAGGGCTCCCACTTGTGGATATTTGGTGTAACTGCAGACCATTTGTCACTCATTCATGAGTGAATGCGGCCGCTTGTTACTGCTACTAAATGTAGTTAATATGTTAACTGAGGTTCGTGAGCAGGACCACGCCCCCATCGTCATCCCTGGGCACACCTCTAACTCCCAGAAGCTTCATATACCAGCCTATGCCGCAATCACTGTTTGCCGCTGTTCTCTCGAACATCATGGATGCAGAATTACACATCGATCTCTCAGATTCCGATTCTGACCTGTTCGGCCCTTCTCCGGCCTCCTCCGCTTCCCGGCGCTCCGCTAGCCAGAGGAGCAGCCACCACCATCGCCCGCCAGGCGCCCGCGGGTTCACGCTGTGAACCGTGCAGAGGACAGCCCGGATGTCATCCCGCCGCCAAGAGCCTCGACTTCCAGGGCCTCCACTCGCCGATATCACCGCCGCGCCGTCCGAATCAACGCTTCCTCCGAGCACCCGCCGTCGCCCATCAGTCTCAGGGCTCGTCGTCAACCGGCTCCACGCACGTCCCCTCGGCGCCCCGCTCCTCGCTTCCCGGCACCAGGGCTTCGCCTGCCGGCACCGGGCTTCGCCCTCCGGCACCAGGGCTTCGCCTGCCGGCACCCGGGCTTCGCCCTCCGGCACCAGGCCGGCGCTCCGGCACCCGGGCTTAACGCCGCCCGGCTCCCGGGCTGCGCCTCCCGGCCCCCGGGCATCGCCTCCCCGCACCCGGGCCGCCTCCCGGCACCGGGCTTCGCCTCTGCTCGACATTCGGCGTGGACCGTGGCTAGCCTGCAGAGCGAGCTTAGAAGGATGAAAGTAGCCTTCAGTCGCTACGACAATAAATCTAGGCTTTTTCAGTTGTATTCATCTAACGCCTCCTGCCGCACTCTCCAACAGCGCTCCACGTCCGGTTCCCCGACAGGCGCGGCGCGCTGACGTCATCCGTCCACCTGCCTCGGCGCAACTTCAAGCCGGGCGCTTCAGCTCCCCTGGCGGGAGCCAGGTAGTATTACCGCCGCGTCCGCTCCTCCAGTTCTAATATCAATGAGTTTGTCTCATCCTTTCTTTCAGCGCTCTCAGCTCAGGTTGGACAGGCATCCTATAATTCTAATGTGAATTGTTCCTCTCTCTCTTTCCCTATTCCCAGCCAGTCTAACCCTCCATTGCCGCAATTTTCTGCCAGTTCCGCTGCTCAGAATTCGGGTTCCGCAGAACCTCTTTGCTTTTCCAATATTTCTCTCCCCTTCCCTCCCCATCCCTCCCCTCTTTCATACCCCCATCTCCCTTTCGAACCCCGCCTCCCTTTCAAACCCCGCCTCCTTCTCGCACTCCCTCCGCCTCCTTTACATACCCCTCCGCCTCTTCTTGAATACCCTCCCCTTCAACCCCTTTCATGCTCCATCAAAATGTTGCTCCAACCTCCGGCAGTTTACCTTGGCAACTGCATCCATTCCAGCACCACCGGTCTCCTCCATCAATCGGCCGTCACTCGCACCCCCAGCGCTGCGTCAACAAATCCTTGCTGGTAATTACACTGATTTAGCGCAGCTTATTCATCCCTCTCTCTCTAATGCGGGTCAGTCAAGGGAACTGCAAACCAGTCAAGGTACTCCAGGTACCATGTTCCAAGCTGCTCCTTCAAGGTCAAAAGACTTAACACCTGCAGAGTTTGCCCTCGCGTTCTCCCTGTACCGCGATATCTTATGTTCGGTTTACCCCTCCAGACGGGCCGAACTCGATGATTACCTGGCAATCGTACTTGACCTTGCCTTACGGTTCGGAGGCACAGGATTCTACAATTACCACTTCATCTTTGCGTCGCAAGCAGCCGCTAGACTCCAGCAGTTTAATCAAGCTACCTACTGGGGTACGTTAGACTCCGAACTCTATTGTAGGATATTCGCAGCGCGAACGTCACTTTCATGTGAGCTTGCGGCGCTCCTCTCACCCCGCATCAGCGTGTGCAGTGATCGCGCCCGCCCCAATCCACCACTTCAAACCCTGTCTATAACCGTCTGACCCCCGCCGCACCGCCTCCCCCTATTATTCCCAACCTCCGTGACAGTCGTCCCTCGGTCAATGTTCCTGTTCCCAAGGGCAGGGACATACGTGGCCGACCCATTCTATACCAAGCTGGTCGAATGGTGTGCAATAACTTTAACCACTCAGGTTGCTCCCGTTCAGGCTGCAGGTTCCTGCATGTGTGTTCCTTCTGCGGGGGAGCCCATGCCAGAAGCACCTGCCCGCACAACCCCACCAACCTGGATGAAGGTTCCATTTCGCCAGTCAGCACCCCAGTCCAGGTAACCTCCCTGTCCATTGCCCTTCAACATCACCCGACAGAGAATTTGTTAAGTTTTTGATCGACGGTTTCACAAATGGGTTTCACCCTGGCATAGAAGCATTACCGGAAATCTCACATCACTGTCACAACCTTCAGTCGGCCCTCGCCGAACCAGACACCGTGGACCAACTCTTGGCTAAAGAAGTCAAGGAGGGTTTCATGATCGGTCCGTTCAAAAAGCCCCCTTTTCGGACATTTCGCATTAGTCCCATCGGTGTCGCTACTCGGAAATACTCTTTAAAAAAGCGTCTGATTTTCGATTTGTCTTCACCGCATGGGTCAGAGGTTCCCAGTATCAACAGCCTCATTCCATCTCCGGATTTTTCTATGCGATATGCAACAATCGATCACGCCATATCACTCATCCGCTTAGCAGGTCGCGGAGCTTGGCTTTCTAAAGCCGACATTACCAGCGCGTTCAAGGTTTTGCCCATTCATCCCGATTTCTGGCGCTTCTTCGGAGTCTTCTGGAAAGGACAATATTATTTTGCGGTGCGGCTCACCTTCGGTTGCCGGAGCAGTCCGAAGATCTTCGATTCCCTTTCAGAAGCTTTGTGCTGGATTCTCATCAACACCTACAAACTTCCATACGTGCTCCATCTCCTGGACGATTTCTTGGTCGTTACGCCCAAATCTTCACCCCCTCGTCTCGGTCTGTCGACCATCGTTAAAACTTTTGCCGATATTGGCGTACCGCTGTCCAAGGAGAAAACTCAAGGGCCTTGCACTGCAATCGAGTTTCTCGGTATTACGCTGGATTCCATTTCATTCCAGGCATCCTCCCTTCGGAGAAAGTCCTTCGTATCTCCCTGCTCTTGTCCAACTTCATCTTGGCAGACAGATGTACTAAAAGGCAACTCCTCGCTCTCCTCGGTCACCTGAACTACGCGATTCGCATCATTCCTCAAGGGAAACCTTTTCTTTCTAGCCTCCTCACGAAAGCAGCTTCTATTCCCTCACTCCACGATAGAGTGAACCTCGACGCCTCCTGCAAAACCGAAATGCGTCTTTGGAAACATTTCCTGGACTCCTGGAACGGGATTTCGTTCTTTTACGACGAATTCACCTCTTCTCCTGAAGACATTCAGCTCTACACAGATGCTGCCCCGTCAGTCGGGTTCGGGGGTTTTTACCAAGGCCAATGGTTTGCTTCCACATGGCCTTCGGAGTTCCTCACGCTCCAGCACGCTGGTTCTTCGGCTCTCTTTGAGATTTACCCCATTGTTATCGCAGCCCTTCTTTGGGGTCACGAATGGTCCAGAAGGTGCATCTTGATACATTCTGACAACACTGCAGTGGTCGACATCATTAACAAAGGGAGATCTCGTAGCCCCCATATTTCTCAGTTCCTGCAAAGGCTGACGCTCATC
>CM033621.1:27538877-27545511 GCA_019453435.1 Rhinogobius similis
GTAGGGAAAAACTACAAAAAACCCCATAGGAAAAAGTAGAAACCTCGGGGAGAACCACAGTGAAGGAGAGATCCTACTCCCACGGACGGACAGGCTGCAGATTAACTAGGACTGACGCATCCACTTGGACTGTGGAGCCAGAACCACTCAAGAGGGAGGTGGCTTTAAAGAGTTCCTCCAGGCGGACGAGGAGCAGTCCACCAGTGTAGAGAGATCCCTCCAGCAGGAGATGAGGAACAGTTCATCTAAAGTAGAAGGAGTTCGTCCAGGCAGACGAGGTGTGGCTAATCCAGCTGTCCAGGCGGGTGGCGCATAGATCGTCCAGACAGGTGGGGGTGGGGGGGTCGTCACTGGAGCAGCCGCCGCAGTGTCTGAAACAGTCTCCACTCCCCGGGGGAAGTGGAGAGAAAGAGAAACATGTGAACAGCAATGAACAGACTACAGTTGAAGTAATATTAAATATTGTTGATAGATAAAGTAGGAAGAACCAGAGGACTAGAGCCGGAGTGAAGGACAGCACAGAGGCTCATCATGGAGCAGGAGCAGGCCCTGAGCACCAGAGCAATAGAGGCCCAGATCTACCACACCAGACAAGACCCAAGGTGTAGCTCCTGAGACAGTCCAGCACAGAACTGCAGGGTGTAAGATGCTGCAGGGAAAGCGTACATGGAACACAACAACAATAGTGCAAACTTGCAGAGCAAACTGCTGAATAGTATTATTTACATTATTAACATGGCACGTGCTATAAAGTGTTCATGAGTCCAACGGCAGATGGAAAGAAACTGTTCTTGTGGCGGGAGGTTCTGGTTCAGATGGACCGTAGCCTCCTGCCCGAGGGGAGGGGCTCAAACAGTCCATGTCCTGGAGCAGTGGGGGAGGACGCTCCAGTATAAAGACCAGTGCATTCCTCAACTCTTCACCAGATCATCAGTTACCTTTAAGTGGTACTTACCTTGGCTATCCTTGGCTTTGCTATCCTGTCTTTGGCTTGACCATCCTGCTTATACCAACCTTTCCTCTACGCAGACCCAGCTCCAGACACGCTCCTGAACTCGCTCTAGGACCTGACCCTACTGATCCAGACCCTACTGTACTTGGACATAAATAAACACTAGTTGTTAGTTTCTGCTTAAGGGTTTTTGGTTCAATCCTAATGACAATGTGGGAATGATACTGTCCTCACAGACTCGGATGTATGATGTCACAGTGTCCGTGTACTCATCCAAACCATCTGTGGCAGCTCAGAACACATCCCAGTCTGTAATGTCCAAACACGCGCGTAGCTCCTCCACTGCCTCACTGGTCTACTTATTAGAAGTCCACACCACAGGTTTGGAGAGCTTCAGCCTCTGTCTGTACGTGGGGATCAGGTGGGCCATGACATGATCTGAAAAGCCCAGGGCAGCACGAGGAACTGTATGGAAGGAACCACTCACTGTAGTGTAACAGTGATCCAGCGTGTTCTGCTCTCTGGTCGGGCATTTGATAAACTGTTTGTACTTTGGTAGTTCCTGCTGAGATTTCGCTTGTTAACATCTCCAAGGACAATAATTAAGTAGTTACGAAAGTCCCACTCCACACACAGAACCTGGTCCACCAGCGTGCACTGTGCCTCCTGGGATGTAAACACGGGCCAGAATGAATGAAGCAAACTTATGTGGAGAGTAGAATGGTTTACAGTTAATGAAGAGATATTCCAGAGAAGAACAGTGTTTGGAGCTCACAGTCACATTGGAGCACCAGGCGTTGTTGATCCCTTTATCTGTAGGCACGGAGGGGCCTGAATCCACTCAACTCACTGAGCCACTTCTTTATAAAGCATAAAACAGAAGAAAAGTCTCTATTTTCTCATTAGCAGCACCTGTTTGCCTGTCTTGTTGCCTTATGTCTATTGTTTGATTTTATTTTTAGGATATCGGTCTGGATAAATTAATTTGGTTGGCCAATAAATAGGAATCTACCTTTACCACTGCATTTGAAGGATGTAACGTTTCAAAATTCCACCATATTATTTGGGGACCCCCTGAAATCATTCAGCGACGAGCATTGGAGTCCTGACCCTTAGGTTGAGAACCACTGCTGTCTATAAAAGAAATGGACGAATAAAACAAACTGTGCATTACTTAAAGTATCCAGTGATGTGATGACGGCAGCAGACTCCAGTCGCTACAGGGTTTTGGTGTTACTTGATTTGACATTGCCTTTAATACTGTGGATCATAATTGACAATCTTGACACGTATTTTATGAAAGGAGAAAAGTTGATGACAAACGGTTGGGTCAAATAGAGGAATAGGAGAATCTTGGAGTAAAATCTGTGCTCATTACATGGAAAGAACTCATCAAAACATATACACAAAACACGTGTTAAAATCTTGAGCTAGCTTCACAATTGAGAACAACAAAGTCACATGTTTGGAAAGAGTTCTGTTGGGAAAATATGTCACCTTTTTTATTTAACTCCATGTCAAGGTACACACTATTCACAGGGAAATGCTAAGTGCTGGAGAAACAGTGGTTGCCGAGTGACCCATCACTGTCATGTGTTTTGGGACTGTCCAATAGCTCAGAAATATATTAATTGAAATGAACAAAGCACTCCAAACGTACATATGTACAGTATTTGGGTTTCAAAACGGCCATCACAAAAAAATTGATAGCACTATCTGCACCAACAATCAAGGACTGGACTGACATTATAGTCAACAATGGGAAAAAAATCACATTCAGACTTAATTTGGCAATTAACAAATTTCATAGACTGTGTCATGTTCCCTGTTCTGTATTTTGTGTTTATTTATTTTTATTAAAAAAGAAAAAAAAAAGTCAGGAGAAGTGTTGACATGTGATGAACAGCTGCTCGCTCCAGGGCGCTGCCTCTGCTGGTTCAGACTGGGACTGTCCCAATAAATGACCCTGCACAAACGCCAGAGGAGGGGAAAGGTCAAGAAGACGCATGTGAGACCCCTGCCGACTCCTGGGGACCAGATCAGGACAAAACAAGATGTGGTCTGTCCTGAACTCTGCGAGTAGTGAGAGACAACACAACTGGACATGCTGCGCCAAATGACAGCATCCAGGTTGAAACTGAAAGAAACAGATCCCGAGAAAGGGCAGAGCCCTTTTGGAAACAAATCTAATTTTGATTCATCTGACAAGACTGTGATTGCAACTAGTTTTGTGATTTATGTTTTAATTGTAAGATTTGGTTCATAGAGCACCTTTCAAACACATCCAGCATTAACGTTTGAGAGAAGACTGAAATCTGAACTGCGAAACTTATCCAAGAATGCCGTACATTTCTGAAAATTTGTATTGCTCTAAAATGAATATAAAATTGTTTGTTAGTCAATCAACAATTAAATCATGAAAGCATGGTGTATCACTGATGTAGATAGCTGTGACCTGAAAAAAATATTCTTATTTACTCTTAGTGCCCTTTTTTAAAAATATAATCATCATAATCATTTATGTCTTAAACATTTCTGTTCAAATCTAATGATCGACTTATGTCCAAAAAAAAAAATCATATAAAAAAGCTAAATTACAGAGGTGTTGAAAATCTCACGCAAAATGGCCAATTTTTCATACTAAATATGAATATAGGCTGAAATTATTTGTACTTTTTATAATAACCTTGAACATGTCAAAGATTAGTGACTTCTCCATTGACTTCCATTATGACCACATTTTTCTTTGCGCTGCAATGACACTGTAAACCTCTCCCTGAATCGCCACTTTAATGTGGTGAAGCTGTTTGAGTATTTGGACAGTTTGTCCAAAACGAACACCATGTTCAAGTACAAGGGTGTCCATCTCTGCACGTGGCACCAGGACACCCTAGGCTGGAGGGCGATGGTGGACTGTTGTCGTGTCATCTGACCTTTGGCCACGTGTCTTGGACACTCGGGTGAAGATCGGGTGTCAACCGATCACCACCTGGTGGAGTGTTGGATTCGCTGGCAGAGGAAGCTGAACTGACTTGGCAAACCCAAGTGTATCATGAAGGTCTGCTGGGAACGTCTCGTGGAGCCCTTCAGGAGAGGCTGGAGACATTGAGTCCGAGTGGACCATGTTCTCCACCTCCATTGTCGATGCGGCAGCTTGTAGCTGTGGTCACAAGGTCTCTGGTGCCTGTCGCAGCAGAAATCCCCAAACCTGGTGGTGAACACCAGAAGTAAGGGATGCCGTCAGGCTGAAGGAGTCCTATCAGGCCTTCTTGATTTGTGGGTTGTGGCTTGTGGGTTCCTGACCTCCCTGAGGCAGCTCATGGAGGAGGACTCTCGGTCGGCCTCAAAGAAATTCTGGCGAATCGTCCATTGCCTCAGGAGGGGGAAGCAGTGCTTCACCAACATAGTTTATAGTGCGGGTGGAGAGCTGTTAACCCTCAGCTGGGGACTTTGTCGGATGGTGGAGGTGAAGGAATACTTTGAGGATCTCCTCAATCCCGCCGCCACATATTCCGAGGAGGAAGCAGAGACTGTGGACTCGGGGGCGGATTCGTCCATCTCTCAAGCTGAAGTCACTGAGTGGTTGGAAAGCCTGGTGCTTTCCGGGGATGGATGAGATCCGTCCTTAGGTCTGGATGTTGTGGGGCTGTCTTGGCTGATACATCCCTGCAACATTGCATGGCGGTGTAGAACAGCACCTCTGGAATGGCAGTCCCTCTGTTCAAGAATGGGGACCGGAGGCTGTGTTTCAACTACAGGGGGATCACACTCCTCAGCCTCCTCAGTAAAGTCTACTCCAGGGTGCTCCAACCAATAGTCGAACTTCAGATTTAGGAGGAACACGTCGAGAATAGCTAGCTGGGGTGGCTTGGGCATCTGTTTTTCCGATCATTTGTGGTTTTTCCTTTTCAGAAGAGAAGAAATGTGTGGGTTTTTTGTTTTGTTTTTTGTTTAGAATGAAATGACTCCATTTCCCTTTTAAACAGACCTCTGTGTCCCCATGCTTTTCTGTGGGGCTCTCTGGAGGGCTGTTTTCGGTTTGTATGTTCCATTTGGGAGGCTAGGACAGAAGCAACTTAAAAGAGGAATCAGCTCTCCTGCCGCCCAGTGGTCTCTGGGGAAGGGTGTCCCGTGTGTGATAAAAGGAAAGCTCCTTCATCACAGTTGATGGTGTCTGTGCCTCGCTCCCTGATCTCAATGGCCTCCTTAATCCAGCACTTGACTTGTTGGTTTGAGCTCCAATGACCCGAGCCCCAGTCCAGTCCAATGACCCGAGCCCCGTCCCAGTCCATGATATGATTGCTCCTTTTGTAGTGGTCTGATATTGCGGATTTTAAGTTTTCCTGTTCTGCGTGTTCCTTCTTTGGTCCCTGTGAGTCTTCCTGTTGTTTCTTTCTCTGATTTGGTGTTCTTTCTTTCTGATGTTAAATGTCTGTCCAGTTTCTCCTATGTCTTATTACATTTACATGGTATCTCGTATATGGCGTTGCATTTATTTTCTTGGGGGATTTGGTCTTTAGGGTGAACTAGAAGTTGCATGAGTTTTATGTGTAGTTTGACTACTATGTTGATATCGTGTTTTTTCATTGCACTCTCTATTGGTTCTGTTATGCCTCTAGTGTATGGTAAGGTGACTATGTTGTTATGATCATGTTTCTTTTTCCCGTTTTTTCTCCTTCTGTTAAAACTGAAGACAAGACGAACGTTACCAAAGAAATATGCAATATGATAATTGCATCAAATTAAATTGTGATTTTGTTTGACACTGTGCAGCCCTAATTGCATTTTAACCTTAACATTACTACGCACGCACCTGCACACACACACGCACACACACACAAACACACACACGCACACACACACACACACACACACACACTTGTCCGTGTGAGTACATTGTGAGCACTGTGAAAGGTGCTACGAATAAACGTTTCCTGTAACTGATGGTTTTTGTTTTTTTTAATCACAACACTGTATCTAATTATTTATATGACCATGTATTTGACCACATTTACACAACTATTTATGTTGGGCAGTCTGCTCCGCCCCCTGCAGCTCCCTGTGGCACTCACACTTCACTCTGCTCTGTGCTCCAGAGGCTCCTGAGAACCACATCTGCAAACACTCCCGTATGAAAAGAGAGAGAGAGAAAGAGTGAGTGAGAGAGTGAGAGAGAGAGGGGCAGAGTGAGAGAGAATGAGAGATACTTGGCTGTGCAGGTCCAGGTCCTCATGTGCAGGTCCTCATGTGCAGGTCCAGGTCCACATGTGCAGGTCCTCATGTGCAGGTCCAGGTCCTCATGTGCAGGTCCAGGTCCACATGTGCAGGTCCAGGTCCTCATGTGCAGGACCTCCTGTGCAGGTCCAGGTCCACATGTGCAGGTCCAGGTCCTCATGTGCAGGTCCTCATGTGCAGGTCCAGGTCCTCATGTGCAGGTCCAGGTCCTCATGTGCAGGTCCAGGTCCTCATGTGCAGGTCCAGGTCCTCATGTGCAGGTCCAGGTCCTCATGTGCAGGTCCTCATGTGCAGGTCCAGGTCCAGGTCCTCATGTGCAGGTCAAGGTCCTCATGTGCAGGTCCAGGTCTCATGTGCAGGTCCAGGTCTCTCATGTGTAGGTCTAGGTCCACATGTGTAGGTCTAGGTCTCATGTGCAGGTCTCCCACATGTGCAGGTCCAGGTCTC
>CM033621.1:27545611-27667449 GCA_019453435.1 Rhinogobius similis
TGAGCCTAAATCAAAATAAAAGCTGGTATCAAACTGGATAAATCGCATACGGCGCCGGTAGTGCGATCTGAATAGCTCCGCTAAACTTACAGCCCTGAGGAAACACCGTATTTTGCTCATAAAACATTTACATTTCTCGTTAAAACAGGATTTATTTTTCTCATAAAAACAGAAACTTTTCTCGGTAAAACAGAAACTTTTATTATTCAAATGAATGCAATATGTTGCCGTACATTTAAGTAAATAATTTAACATTTCATTATTTCATATGGAGTCCTCCATAGATATTAAGTTAAAAGTTGAAGTTAATTTAAACAGCTTAGGGCTCCCACTTGTGGATATTTGGTGTAACTGCAGACCATTTGTCACTCATTCATGAGTGAATGCGTCGCTTGTTACGTTGGGCTAATACACATTTTATTGCCTTTTTCTTTCAGATAATCCACACACACAGCATTACGTAGCATACAATACTACACACACATACATGCATACAATCACACACACACATGCATACACACACACACACATGCATACACACACACACATGTATACACACACACACACAGACACACACAGGTACACACAGACACATGCAAGCATGCATACACACACACACACACACATGCATACACACACGCACACACATGCACACACACACACACACATGGCACACACACACATGCATACACACACACAAACACACACACACATGCATACACACACACACACATGCACACACACACATGCACACACACACACACACATTTATACACACAGACACACGCTTGCACACTCACACACATGCATACACACACATATATACACGCATACACACACACACACATACACACACACACACATGGCACACACACATGCATACACACACACACGCACACACACATTCATACACACACACACACATGCATACACACACACACACACACACACATTCATTCACACACACACACATGCATACACACACACACACATGCATACACACACACACACATGCATACACACACACACATGCATACACACACACACTCACACATGCATACACACACCCACATGCATACACACACACACGCACACACATGCATACACACACACACACACACACACACATTTATACACACACACACACACAAACACACACTCATACACACACACATGCATACACACACACACACACGCATACACACACACACACATGCATACGCACACATGCACACACACACACACATGCATACACACACACACACACATGCAAACACACACACACACACATGCATACACACACGCACACACACACGATACACACACACACACACACACACACATGCATACACACACACACACACAAGCATACACACACACACACACACACGCACACACACATGCATACACACACACACACATTTATACACACACAGACACACACATGCATACACACACACACACATTTATACACACACACACAGACAAACACACACGCATACACACACACATGCATACACACACACACACACACATGCATACACACACACACACACATGCATACACACACACATGCATACACACACACACACATGCATACACACACACACACACGCATACACACACACACACACATGCATACACACACACATGCATACACACACACATGCATACACACACACACACATGCAAACACACACACACACACATGCAAACACACACACACACACACATGCATACACACACGCACACACACACGCATACACACACACATGCATACACACACGCATACACACACACACACATGCATACACACACACACACACATGCATACACACACACGCACACACACGCACACACACACACGCATACACACACACACACACACACACACACACACACACACACATCCTGTTCATTCCTCCAATAAAAGTTCTGAATTGTCCACCTGGAGTTTGCCTCTTCCTTCTGATCGAGGAAGACTCCATTGAAGACCGATCAATAATCAGTGCACACAGTACCTCACATGAATAAACAAATACATTCATTAATTGGTAAAGTGTAAATAAATAAAAATTAAATGTATAAATAAATAATAATAAATGTCAAGAGTAACATGAATAAATAGATACATGTATTGTTCTTTTGTCTTTTATGCACAGAATGTAGGCTTTTATGAATATAAAAGTATAAATGTATTTATTAATGTGATCATTTAATTAATTTATAACTTTATTTGTCCCTGCATATATTATTTTAATCTTTTCAACATTTATACTTGTATTTATTTATTTATAATTAAGTAATTTTTAGTCCAACACACTAAACTGTATAAATGAGTGAGCCATCTGGCGCCATCATGTGGACTACACACATTATTACAATGGAATAAAAGAGAATCCTCTGATCTTCTTAAGCCTCGGGACAGTGTGGACCAGATCAAGGCTATTCTTTAAATTCAGACCAAAACCTTTCAAATATGTGCCCAGTTGGTCTCAATTAGATTTTGTAGATGTTTTAAAACATTCCGTTCATGATCTCCCCCTTTTTTGTTTTTTTTAATATAATAATTGTAATTAATAATTATGTCAAAATAAATTATGACTCTACATTTTTTAAGTTTTAGAATATTTTACTTTTTTCTATATTTTTCAAGTTGTAAAGTATGTTTGTTATTTTTCATTGGGCGTTTAGATAAAAAAGACTTGATTTAAGATGGCTATATTTCTTCTGCTGATTGTTCGGCTGATGTTTGTCAGGCAGTGGCTCTCAACCTTTTTCAGTGGAAACCTGCAAAACCAAAATTAACCATACAACAAAATGATGAATCAGAACCAGAAAAGTTTTTATTGCCATTGTAAGAGAGAAAAATTCACAAATTAGGAACTTGCTTTGGTGGTAAGGTGCAACATACAGCCATGTACAGTATAACAAGAATAGTATATATATAGAGAGAGAAAGAGAAAGAGAGAGGTGTCAAGAGCTAGATCACAGTACAGTATGTGTTTGGAGCAGCAGTTCTCTGCAAACAACTCTGCTGCTGCCCAGAGGAGCTTCAGGCAGCTCACAAACGTCAAGCCCAAAGCCCATTCACACCACTGATGACCAGAAACAGGCTGAATAATTTAACATCTTTTATTCATGCCATGAGGTCAGGGATTCACACCCCTCCTTCACCTACATGTGCTGTATTTTAAAAATTCCGGTGGTACATCCCATGTATCTCCCCTCTGACCTGGCGTCCTGGCTCCCTTGCTGTAGCATTTGTGTTGTACCTCGTCAATCAATTGTGATAGCAGTTGCCGTTTGTGGATCCAGCACCCTTAGACTGTACACTAGCCGTAAGGAAGGAGGACGTGGACTAGTGTGAGCCACTATCCAGGATGAAACATCCAAGATCCACAAGTACATCAAGGATAAGGCCCCAGATGATGACGTGCTCAGTGAATGTCAGGATGAGGTGCCGGAGGAAGGACCATCATGGGAGGACAAGCCCCTACATGGGATGTACCACCGGAACATAACTGAAGTGGCTGATATCAAGAAATCCTACCAGTGGCTATAGCCGGACTGAAGGACAGCACAGAGGCTCATCATGGAGCAGGAGCAGGCCCTGAGCACCAGAGCAATAGAGGCCCAGATCTACCACACCAGACAAGACCCAAGGTGTAGCTCCTGAGACAGTCCAGCACAGAACTGTAGGGTGTAAGATGCTGCAGGGAAAGCTACATGAAACACAACAACAATAGTGCAAACTTGCAGAGCAAACTGCTGAATAGTATTATTTACATTATTAACATGGCACGTGCTATAAAGTGTTCATGAGTCCAACGGCAGATGGAAAGAAACTGTTCTTGTGGCGGGAGGTTCTGGTTCAGATGGACCGTAGCCTCCTGCCCGAGGGGAGGGGCTCAAACAGTCCATGTCCTGGAGCAGTGGGGGAGGATGCTCCAGTATAAAGACCAGTGCATTCCTCAACTCTTCACCAGATCATCAGTTACCTTTAAGTGGTACTTACCTTGGCTATCCTTGGCTTTGCTATCCTGTCTTTGGCTTGACCATCCTGCTTATACCAACCTTTCCTCTACGCAGACCCAGCTCCAGACACGCTCCTGAACTCGCTCTAGGACCTGACCCTACTGATCCAGACCCTACTGTACTTGGACATAAATAAACACTAGTTGTTAGTTTCTGCTTAAGGGTTTTTGGTTCAATCCTAATGACAATGTGGGAATGATACTGTCCTCACAGAATTGGATGTATGACGTCACAGTGTCCTGTACTTATCCAAACCATCCGTGGCAGTTGTGAACACATCCCAGTCTGTAATGTCCAAACACGCGCGTAGCTCCTCCACTGCCTCTGGTCCACTTCTTAGAGGTCCTCACCACAGGTTTGGAGAGCTTCAGCCTCTGTCTGTACGTGGGGATCAGGTGGACCATGACATGATCTGAAAAGCCCAGGGCAGCACGAGGAACTGTATGGAAGGAACCACTCACTGTAGTGTAACAGTGATCCAGCGTGTTCTGCTCTCTGGTCGGGCATTTAATAAACTGTTTGTACTTTGGTAGTTCCTGCTGAGATTTCACTTGTTAACATCTCCAAGGACAATAATTAAGTAGTTCAGAAAGTCCCACTCCACACACAGAACCTGGTCCACCAGCGTGCACTGTGCCTCCTGGGATGTAAACACGGGCCAGAATGAATGAAGCAAACTTATGTGGAGAGTAGAATGGTTTACAGTTAATGAAGAGATATTCCAGAGAAGAACAGTGTTTGGAGCTCACAGTCACATCGGAGCACCAGGCGTTGTTGATCCCTTTATCTGTAGGCACGGAGGGGCCTGAATCCACTCAACTCACTGAGCCACTTCTTTATAAAGCATAAAACAGAAGAAAAGTCTCTATTTTCTCATTAGCAGCACCTGTTTGCCTGTCTTGTTGCCTTATGTCTATTGTTTGATTTTATTTTTAGGATATCGGTCTGGATAAATTAATTTGGTTGGCCAATAAATAGGAATCTGCCTTTACCACTGCATTTGAAGGATGTAATGTTTCAAAATTCCACCATATTATTTGGGGACCCCCTGAAATCATTCAGCGACGAGCATTGGAGTCCTGACCCTTAGGTTGAGAACCACTGCTGTCTATAAAAGAAATGGACGAATAAAACAAACTGTGCATTACTTAAAGTATCCAGTGATGTGATGAAGGCAGCAGACTCCAGTCACTACAGGGTTTTGGTGTTACTTGATTTGGCATTGCCTTTAATACTGTGGATCATAATTGACAATCTTGACACGTATTTTATGAAAGGAGAAAAGTTGATGACAAACGGTTGGGTCAAATAGAGGAATAGGAGAATCTTGGAGTAAAATCTGTGCTCATTACATGGAAAGAACTCATCAAAACATATACACAAAACACGTGTTAAAATCTTGAGCTAGCTTCACAATTGAGAACAACAAAGTCACATGTTTGGAAAGAGTTCTGTTGGGAAAATATGTCACCTTTTTTATTTAACTCCATGTCAAGGTACACACTATTCACAGGGAAATGCTAAGTGCTGGAGAAACAGTGGTTGCCGAGTGACCCATCACTGTCATGTGTTTTGGGACTGTCCAATAGCTCAGAAATATATTAATTGAAATGAACAAAGCACTCCAAACGTACATATGTACAGTATTTGGGTTTCAAAACAGCCATCACAAAAAAATTGATAGCACTATCTGCACCAACAATCAAGGACTGGACTGACATTATAGTCAACAATGGGAAAAAAATCACATTCAGACTTAATTTGGCAATTAACAAATTTCATAGACTGTGTCATGTTCCCTGTTCTGTATTTTGTGTTTATTTATTTTTATTAAAAAAGAAAAAAAAAAGTCAGGAGAAGTGTTGACATGTGATGAACAGCTGCTCGCTCCAGGGCGCTGCCTCTGCTGGTTCAGACTGGGACTGTCCCAATAAATGACCCTGCACAAACGCCAGAGGAGGGGAAAGGTCAAGAAGACGCATGTGAGACCCCTGCCGACTCCTGGGGACCAGATCAGGACAAAACAAGATGTGGTCTGTCCTGAACTCTGCGAGTAGTGAGAGACAACACAACTGGACATGCTGCGCCAAATGACAGATCCTGAGAAAGGGCAGAGCCCTTTTGGAAACAAATCTAATTTTGATTCATCTGACAAGACTGTGATTGCAACTAGTTTTGTGATTTATGTTTTAATTGTAAGATTTGGTTCATAGAGCACCTTTCAAACACATCCAGCATTAACGTTTGAGAGAAGACTGAAATCTGAACTGCGAAACTTATCCAAGAATGCCGTACATTTCTGAAAATTTGTATTGCTCTAAAATGAATATAAAATTGTTTGTTAGTCAATCAACAAATAAATCATGAAAGCATGGTGTATCACTGATGTAGATAGCTGTGACCTGAAAAAAAAAATTCTTATTTACTCTTAGTGCCCTTTTTTAAAAATATAATAGATCATTTATGTCTTAAACATTTCTGTTCAAATCTAATGATCGACTTATGTCCAAAAGAAAAATCATATAAAAAAGCTAAATTACAGAGGTGTTGAAAATCTCACGCAAAATGGCCCATTTTTCATACTAAATATGAATATAGGCTGAAATTATTTGTACTTTTTATAATAACCTTGAACATGTCAAAGATTAGTGACTTCTCCATTGACTTCCATTATGACCACATTTTTCTTTGCGCTGCAATGACACTGTAAACCTCTCCCTGAATCGCCACTTTAATGTGGTGAAGCTGTTTGAGTATTTGGACAGTTTGTCCATAACGAACACCATGTTCAAGTACAAGGGTGTCCATCTCTGCACGTGGCACCGGGACACCCTAGGCTGGAGGGCGATGGTGGACTGTTGTCGTGTCATCTGACCTTTGGCCACGTGTCTTGGACACTCGGGTGAAGATCGGATGTCAACCGATCACCACCTGGTGGAGTGTTGGATTCGCTGGCAGAGGAAGCTGAACCGACTTGGCAAACCCAAGTGTATCATGAAGGTCTGCTGGGAACGTCTCGTGGAGCCCTTCAGGAGAGGTTGGAGACATTGAGTCCGAGTGGACCATGTTCTCCACCTCCATTGTCGATGCGGCAGCTTGTAGCTGTGGTCACAAGGTCTCTGGTGCCTGTCGCAGCAGAAATCCCCAAACCTGGTGGTGAACACCAGAAGTAAGGGATGCCGTCAGGCTGAAGGAGTCCTATCAGGCCTTCTTGATTTGTGGGTTGTGGCTTGTGGGTTCCTGACCTCCTGAGGCAGCTCATGGAGGAGGACTATCGGTCGGCCTCAAAGAAATTCTGGCGAATCGTCCATTGCCTCAGGAGGGGGAAGCAGTGCTTCACCAACATAGTTTATAGTGCGGGTGGAGAGCTGTTAACCCTCAGCTGGGGACTTTGTCGGATGGTGGAGGTGAAGGAATACTTTGAGGATCTCCTCAATCCCGCCGCCACATATTCCGAGGAGGAAGCAGAGACTGTGGACTCGGGGGCGGATTCGTCCATCTCTCAAGCTGAAGTCACTGAGTGGTTGGAAAGCCTGGTGCTTTCCGGGGATGGATGAGATCCGTCCTTAGGTCTGGATGTTGTGGGGCTGTCTTGGCTGATACATCCCTGCAACATTGCATGGCGGTGTAGAACAGCACCTCTGGAATGGCAGTCCCTCTGTTCAAGAATGGGGACCGGAGGCTGTGTTTCAACTACAGGGGGATCACACTCCTCAGCCTCCTCAGTAAAGTCTACTCCAGGGTGCTCCAACCAATAGTCGAACTTCAGATTTAGGAGGAACACGTCGAGAATAGCTAGCTGGGGTGGCTTGGGCATCTGTTTTTCCGATCATTTGTGGTTTTTCCTTTTCAGAAAAGAAGAAATGTGTGGGTTTTTTGTTTTGTTTAGAATGAAATGACTCCATTTCCCTTTTAAACAGACCTCTGTGTCCCCATGCTTTTCTGTGGGGCTCTCTGGAGGGCTGTTTTCGGTTTGTATGTTCCATTTGGGAGGCTAGGACAGAAACAACTTAAAAGAGGAATCAGCTCTCCTGCCGCCCAGTGGTCTCTGGGGAAGGGTGTCCCGTGTGTGATAAAAGGAAAGCTCCTTCATCACAGTTGATGGTGTCTGTGCCTCGCTCCCTGATCTCAATGGCCTCCTTAATCCAGCACTTGACTTGTTGGTTTGAGCTCCAATGACCCGAGCCCCAGTCCAGTCCAATGACCCGAGCCCCGTCCCAGTCCATGATATGATTGCTCCTTTTGTAGTGGTCTGATATTTGGGATTTTAAGTTTTCCTGTTCTGCGTGTTCCTTCTTTGGTCCCTGTGAGTCTTCCTGTTGTTTCTTTCTCTGATTTGGTGTTCTTTCTTTCTGATGTTAAATGTCTGTCCAGTTTCTCCTATGTCTTATTACATTTACATGGTATCTCGTATATGGCGTTGCATTTATTTTCTTGGGGGATTTGGTCTTTAGGGTGAACTAGAAGTTGCATGAGTTTTATGTGTAGTTTGACTACTATGTTGATATCGTGTTTTTTCATTGCTCTCTCTATTGGTTCTGTTATGCCTCTAGTGTATGGTAAGGTGACTATGTTGTTATGATCTTGTTTCTTTTTCCCGTTTTTTCTCCTTCTGTTAAAACTGAAGACAAGACGAACGTTACCAAAGAAATATGCAATATGATAATTGAATCAAATTAAATTGTGATTTTGTTTGACATTGTGCAGCCCTAATTGCATTTTAACCTTAACATTACTACGCACGCACCTGCACACACACACGCACACGCACACAAACACACACACGCACGCACGCACACACACACTTGTCCGTGTGAGTACATTGTGAGCACTGTGAAAGGTGCTACGAATAAACGTTTCCTGTAACTGATGTTTTTGTTTTTTTTAATCACAACACTGTATCTAATTATTTATATGACCATGTATTTGACCACATTTACACAACTATTTATGTTAGGCAGTCTGCTCCGCCCCCTGCAGCTCCCTGTGGCACTTACACTTCACTCTGCTCTGTGCCCCAGAGGCTCCTGAGAACCACATCTGCAAACACTCCCGTATGAAAAGAGAGAGAGAGAAAGAGTGAGTGAGAGAGTGAGAGAGAGAGGGGCAGAGTGAGAGAGAATGAGAGATACTTGGCTGTGCAGGTCCAGGTCCTCATGTGCAGGTCCTCATGTGCAAGTCCAGGTCCACATGTGCAGGTCCTCATAAGCAGGTCCAGGTCCTCATGTGCAGGACCTCCTGTGCAGGTCCAGGTCCACATGTGCAGGTCCAGGTCCACATGTTCAGGTCCAGGTCCTCATGTGCAGGTCCTCATGAGCAGGTCCAGGTCCTCATGTGCAGGTCCAGGTCCTCATGTGCAGGTCCAGGTCCTCATGTACAGGTCCAGGTCCTCATGTGCAGGTCCAGGTCCTCATGTGCAGGTCATTTTCCTCATGTGAAGGTCCTCATATACAGGTCCACGTCCTCATGTGCAGGTCCAGGTCCTCATGTGCAGGTCCAGGTCCTCATGTGCAGGTCCAGGTCCACATATGCAGGTCCAGGTCCACATGTGTAGGTCCAGGTCCTCATGTGCAGGTCCCGATCCTCATGTACGGGTCCAGGTCCTCATTTGCAGGTCCAGGTCCTCATGTGCAGGTCCAGGTCCTCATGTGCAGGTCCAGGTCCACATGTGCAGGTCCTCATAAGCAGGTCCAGGTCCTCATGTGCAGGTCCAGGTCCACATGTGCAGGTCCAGGTCCTCATGTGCAGGACCTCCTGTGCAGGTCCAGGTCCACATGTGCAGGTCCCGGTCCACATGTGCAGGTCCCGGTCCACATGTGCAGGTCCCGGTCCACATGTGCAGGACCTCATGTGCAGGTCCAGGTCCACATGTGCAGGTCCAGGTCCTCATGTGCAGGTCCTCATAAGCAGGTCCAGGTCCTCATGTGCAGGTCCAGGTCATCATGTGCAGGTCCAGGTCATCATGTGCAGGTCCAGCTCTCCCCACTCAGCCTTTGCCCAAACCCCCTCCAGGTCTCCCCCTTCGCCGCCCTCCCCCACCTCCCCCCAGAACTGTTATCTCCCATAGCTAGGATGCAGTGGGTCTCAGCGTTGCCGGGACTTATGGTCATGAAAATGGTCAAACAAACCCGGGGCCCTGTGTTATATCTGTAGTCACGTCACACAGACTGGAGAACAGAAGGACAGCTAGACTGTCCAATCTTAGAAATTTAATTCATATTCCCTGTGAAAAGATAACGTCCAGTCACATTGAAACCAATCTGAAACTTGCTGTGCTTAATGTCAGATCATTATGTAACAAATCACTTTTAATTAATGATTTTATATCTTCTTATAATCTTGATTTTATGTTTTTAACTGAAACATGGCTTGACAAAAACACGGGGAATGTAGTTCTAATAGAAGCGACTCCACCTAGCTTCAAGTTTGAATCTGAAACACGCGACGACAAAAAGGGTGGAGGTGTCTGTGCAGTTTTTAGAGATAAAATAGTTACTCAGAGGTTGTCTTTTGGGATGTTTTCATCATTTGAGTATTTGTCTTTTAAAATGGAGCTAAAACAGTCTCCCTCCATACTCTACATTGTCCTGTACAAGCCTCCCCAGCACTGCCAAGGTTTTATTGATGATTTTACTGAGATGCTTTCAGTTGTATGCACAGACTTTGACGGTTTGGTCATTACAGGTGATTTTAATGTTCACGTGGATAATGTTTGCGACAGAAACGCTAAAGAGCTTGATGCTGTCCTTGAAACCTTTGGTCTTACTCAGCATGTGAGTGGCCCCACCCACAGCAGAGGACACACTCTGGACCTGCTAATTACTAAAGGGGTTAATATTTCAAACGTCAGTGTGGTCGATGTGGCACTGTCTGATCATTTCTGTGTTTTCTTTGACCTGTCGGTTATTCCTAAATCACCGACTGGTCCTGCAGTTGTTCGGAGGAGACACATAAATGATAGCACAAGTGCACTCTTCATGGAAATGATAAACTTTTAAAATCCTTCATGTTCAAATGTTGACGACTTCTTAAATTCTGTTACATCTAATATCTTGAATGTTCTGGACACCATTGCTCCTATGAAGGTTAAAATGGTTAAAAATAAGCAGAAGGCGCCATGGAGGAATAATGAGACAGTCAGGGCACAGAAAATGGAGTGCCGCAGGGCTGAGCGAATATGGCGCAAGTCAAAGCTCCAGATTCATAAAAAGATTTATAGAGAAAAGTTGTATATGTACAACCTCATTTTATGTAAAACAAGGGAAGGATTTTTTTCTGAAATAATTGGAAATTGCAGTAATAACTCGCGTGCTCTGTTTGCAACAGTAAACAGACTAACAAACCCTCCAATTCAGCTGCCGTTAGAACTCATTTCCACAGCTAAGTGCAATGAGTTTGCAGTATTCTTTAATGACAAGGTTCAGGGCATTAAAAATGCCATAAATTCCACAGTGCAAACAATAACTTTAAAACCACCTACACATTTAGAGCTGACTCAGTTTGCACCTGTAACTGACAAAACTGTCCAAGAGATCATCACCAGTCTGAGTTCTTCTACATGCTGCCTCGATGTGTTACCCACCAGATTTCTAAAGTCTGTTCTGAGCACTTTGTTAACACCACTCACTCACATAGTTAACATGTCGCTTCAATCTGGAACATTCCCAAGGGCCTTGAAAACTGCGGTCATTAAGCCTCTCCTAAAGAAGAGCAGTCTTGATGCCTCAGTACTGAAAAATTACCGGCCCATCTCAAATCTGCCATTTTTAGGCAAAGTCCTCGAAAAGGTTGTTTACCAACAGCTCACTGACTTCCTCTTAATAAACAACTCATTTGATGTTTTCCAGTCAGGTTTTAGACCTCATCACAGCACTGAGACTGCTCTTATCAAGGTGACAAATGACATCCGCCTGAACACTGACGCGGGCAAAGCCTCAGTCTTAATTCTGTTAGATCTGAGCGCTGCTTTTGACACTGTCGATCATGGGATTCTCCTACAGAGACTGGAGGACTGGGTGGGCATCACTGGCACCGCCCTAAATTGGTTGATGTCCTACCTTGAGGACAGAGAGTACTTTGTTGAGATTGGTAACTGTGTCTCAGACCACGTGAGCTTGACCTATGGGGTGCCCCAAGGGTCAATCCTGGGACCCCTTCTGTTCAACCTCTATATGCTGCCGTTAGGTCAGTTAATACTCAGCACAAATGTGTCTTATCACAACTACGCAGATGACACTCAGATCTATGTCTCACTGACGGCAGGTGAATATGGACCAGTGGATTCACTCTGTCATTGCATCAAACAGATCAGTGTGTGGATGCAAAACAATTTTCTTCAGCTAAACTCAGACAAGACTGAAATCATCGTCTTTGGGCCACAGAAACAGAGAGAAAGTGTCAGCAGTCACCTCCAGTCTCTCGCTCTAAAACCGACAAATCAAGTTAGAAATCTGGGGGTAATAATGGACTCAGACCTGAACTTAAACAGCCACATCAAATCAATAACATCAACAGCCTTTTACCACCTAAAAAAACATTGCCAAAATTAAAGGTATAGTGTCTAAACCAGACTTGGAGAGACTTATCCATGCATTTGTCTCCAGTAGGTTAGACTACTGCAACGGCCTGTTCACTGGCCTCTCCAAACGAGCTGTAAAACAGCTGCAGTACATCCAGAACGCTGCTGCTCGGGTCCTGACAAGAACCAGGAAGTACGATCACATTAGTCCTGTGCTCAGGTCTCTGCACTGGCTTCCTGTGGCTCAGAGAATTGACTTTAAAGCAGCTCTGCTTGTGTTCAAGTCTCTCCACGGCCAAGCAACAAAGTACATCTCTGACATGTTAGTGCCATATGAACCATCTCGCTCTCTGAGGACCTCAGGGACCGGCCTCCTGCAGGTGCCTAGAGTCAGGACTAAACATGGGGAATCAGCATTTCAGTTTTTTGCAGCTAAAATCTGGAACAGTCTCCCTGAAGATGTGAGACAGGCCTCCACTCTGACAATGTTTAAATCCAGGCTAAAAACAGTTCTGTTTAGACGTGCATACGACTGAAAGATCTATCTGCACTCTTCTCTTTTAAAGCACTTTATTTTAAAATGATTTTAAAATGATTCTGTGTGTCTTTTTGTGTTTTGTGATTTTAATGCAACTTTTCCTGTTATGTAAAGCACTTTGAATTGCCCTGTGTATGAATTGTGCTCTACAAATAAACTTGCCTTGCCTTGCCTTGCCTTGCCAGGTCCTAATGTGCAGGTCCAGGTCCTCATGTGCAGGTCATTTTCCTCATGTGAAGGTCCTCATATACAGGTCCAGGTCCTCATGTGCAGGTCCAGGTCCTCATGTGCAGGTCCAGGTCCTCATGTGCAGGTCCAGGTCCTCATGTGCAGGTCCAGGTCCTCATGTGCAGGTCCAGGTCCACATATGCAGGTCCAGGTCCACATGTGCAGGTCCAGGTCCTCATGTGCAGGTCCAGGTCCTCATGTGCAGGTCCAGGTCCTCATGTGCAGGTCCAGGTCCTCATGTGCAGGTCCAGGTCCACATATGCAGGTCCAGGTCCGCATGTGTAGGTCCAGGTCCTCATGTGCAGGTCCAGGTCCACATGTGCAGGTCCCGATCCTCATGTACAGGTCCAGGTCCTCATTTGCAGGTCCAGGTCCTCAGGTCCAGGTCCTCATGTGCAGGTCCTCATGTGCAGGTCCCAGTGGGCGAGGCTACTGCGCTCAAATTGAGCCGCCGACTGTAGGCTGCCATGTTTGCAATCTGCTGCTGACCACTAGGGGCTGCTGCGGAAGTAGAATTTTTCAATGCAAGTCAATAGGGAGTTAGACGTTTCAAAACCTACTTTAGAGCCTGGCTCAAAATACGGCTTTGGTCTCAAACGTTAGCTTACGGCTCTGTGACAACGCTGAGGGGGGTGAATTTTTTTGAACCAGGCTGGTTTAGCCTGTGATTTTTTGAAGTTCGTGCATATCTAATGAAGAAGGCGGGCTTTACGCGCCGGAAATGTCAGGGCGCAGCCATACACCTACCATTGTGCATGCGCAGGAGATGAGTGGGCGGTAACCATAGAGTCAACGACGGCAATACGTCAGCAAAAGCCCCCACCACTCCCCACCGAGGGGGGAGTGGTGGGGTCTAACCCGCGGCCATTTTGAATTCTCCATGACTGAGCCGCATTATCATGAATGGGGCGGAGCGACAACCGTCTGTCCACAATTTTTATGTCTATGGCAGGTCCTCATGTGCAGGTCCAGGTCCTCATGTGCACGTCCACATGTGCAGGTACTCATGTGCAGGTCCAGGTCCACATGTGCAGGTCCAGGTCCTCGCACAGGTCAAGGTCCAAATGTAGAGGTCCAGGTCCTCATGTGCAGCTCCTCAGGTGCAGGTCCAGGTCCACATGTGTAGGTCCAGGTCCTCATGTGCACGTCATGGTCCTCATGTGCAGGTCCTCATGTACAGGTCCAGGTTTTCATGTGCCGGTCCAGGTCCTCATGTGCAGGTCCAGGTCCACATATGCAGGTCCAGGTCCACATGTGTAGGTCCAGGTCCTCATGTGCAGGTCCTCATGTGCAGGTCCAGGTCCACATGTGCAGGTCCCGATCCTCATGTACAGGTCCTCATGTACAGGTCCTCATGTGCACTTCCACGTCCACATGTGCAGTTCCTCATGTGCAGGTCCTCATGTACAGGTCCAGGTCCTCATGTGCAGGTCCTCATGTGCAGGTCCTTAAGTGCAGGGCCAGGTTCACATGTGCAGGTCCTCATGTGCAGGTCCAGGTCCTCATGTCCACGGCCACATGTGCAGGTCCTCATGTGCAGGTCCTCATGTGCAGGTTCAGGTCGTCATGTGCAGGTCCTCAGGTGAAGGTCCTCATGTACAGGTCCAGGTCCTCATGTACAGGTCCAGGTTCTCATGTGCAGGTCCAGGTCCTCATTTGCAGGTCCACGTCCTCATGTGGAGGTCCTCCTGTACAGGTCCAGGTCCTCATGTGCAGGTCCTCATGTACAGGTCCAGGTCATCATGTGCAGGTCTCAGGTGAAGGTCTCATGTACAGGTTCAGGTCTCATGTACAGGTCAGGTTCTCATGTGCGGTTCAGGTCTCATTTGCAGGTCACGCCTCATGTGCAGGTCTCTCCTGTACAGGTTCAGGTCTCATGTGCAGGTCTCATGTACAGGTTCAGGTCATCATGTGCAGGTCTCAGGTGAAGGTCTCATGTACAGGTTCAGGTCTCATGTACAGGTTCAGGTCTATGTGCAGGTCTCGTGTAAGTCTCACGCTGCCATGTGCACGCCACGCCACATGTGCAGGTCTCATGTACAGGTTCAGGTCTCATGTGCAGGTCTCATGTGCAGGTCTCTATGTGTAGGTCTAGGTTTCATATGTGTAGGTCTCATGTGTAGGTCTAGGTCTCATGTGTAGGTTCTGATCTCATGTATAGGTCTAAGTCTCATTTGTAGGTCTCAGGTCTCATGTGTGTAGGTCTCATGTATACAGGTTCAGGTCTCTTTATGTGTAGGTCTCATAGGTAGGTCTAAATTACAGGTCTAAATCTACAGGTCAAGTCTCTCATGTGTAGGTCTAGGTCTCGTGTGTAGGTCTAGGTTCACATGTGTAGGTCTAGGTCTCATGTGTAGGTCTAGGTCTCTTTATGTGTAGGTCTAGGTCTCTCATGTGTAGGTCTCATGTATAGGTCTAGGTCTCATGTGTAGGTCTCATGTGTAGGTCTAGGTTCATATGTGCAGGTCTCATGTGTAGGTTCAGGTCTCATGTCTACGTCTACATGTGTAGGTCTCATGTGTAGGTCTCATGTGTAGGTCTCTATGTGTAGGTCTCATGTGTAGGTACTATGTGTAGGTGTCAGGTCTCTTATTTGCAGGTCTAGGTCTCATGTGTAGGTCTCATATACAGGTTCAGGTTGCCATGTGCAGGTCTCAGGTGAAGGTCTCATGTACAGGTTCAGGTCTCATGTGTTGTGTCTAGGTCATATGTGCAGGTCTCGTGGTGTAAGTTCACGCTGCCATGTGCACGCCCACGCCCACATGTGTAGGTCTCATGTACAGGTTCAGGTCTCATGTGCAGGTCTCATGTGCAGGTCTCTATGTGCAGGTTCAGGTTCATGTGCAGGTCTCATGTGCAGGTCTCAGGTCTCTTTCATGTGTAGGTCTCTGATCTCATGTATAGGTTCAAGTCTCATTTGTGCAGGTTCAGGTCCTCATGTGCAGGTCCTCATGTACAGGTCCAGGTCTCTCATGTGCAGTGTCTCATAGGCAGGTCTAAATTCACAGGTCTAAATTCTACAGGTCTAAGTCTCATGTGTAGGTCTAGGTCTCTGGGTGGTAGGTGTCAGGTCTACATGTGCAGGTCTAGGTTCTCATGTGTAGGTCTAGGTCTCATGTGCAGGTCTAGGTCTCATGTGTAGGTCTCATGTATAGGTTCAGGTCTCATGTGTAGGTCTCATGTGTAGGTCTAGGTTCATATGTGCAGGTCTCATGTGCAGGTCTAGGTCTCATGTCTACGTCTACATGTGCAGGTCTCGTGTGTAAGTTCTAGGTCTCATGTGCACATCTACGTCCTACATGTGCAGGTCTCATGTGCAGGTCTCATGTGTAGGTCTCATGTACAGGTTCAGGTCTCATGTGCAGGTCTCATGTGCAGGTCTCTATGTGCAGGTCTCAGGTTCACATGTGCAGGTCTCATGTGCAGGTCCAGGTCTCATGTGCAGGTCTCTATCAGGTCCAGATTCACATGTGCAGGTCCTCATGTGCAGGTCCAGGTCCTCATGTGCAGGTCCAGGTCCTCATGTGCAGGTCAGGGTCCTCATGTGCAGGTCCTCATGTGCAGGTCCAGGTCCACATGTGCAGGTCCAGGTCCTGATGTACAGGTCCAGGTCCACATGTTCAGGTCAAGGTCCTCATGTGCAGGTCCTCATGTACAGGTCCAGGTCCACATGTGCAGTTCCAGGTCCTCATGTGCACGTCCTCATGTACAGGTCCAGGTCCACATGTGCAGGTCCTCATGTGCAGGTCCTTAAGTGCAGGTCCAGCTCCTCATGTGCAGGTCCTCATGTGCAGGTCCAGGTCCTCATGTCCAGTTCCTACAAGGTTTTTTAAGTAATTTATGGATCTTTTAGAGAGGAGCTTTTAAACATGATGAATTGCTCTCTTCAGACAGGGGTCTTTCCCACTGCCTTTAAAGCGGCGGTGGTGAGGCCCCTGCTGAAGAAGAGCAATTTAGATTTGAATGATTTTAACAATTACAGACCGGTATCTAACTTACCATTTTTAAGCAAAATTTTAGAAAAACTTGTTTTTACTCATCTTAATTATTTTTTAAACTCGCACAACATCTTTGAGAAATATCAGTCTGGTTTTAGGGTAAACCACAGTACAGAGACAGCCTTGACAAAGATTTTAAATGATTTTAGACTAAGTTATGATTCTAAACAGGTGACAGTGTTGGTTCTACTGGATCTGAGCGTTGCCTTTGATACAGTAGACCACACTATTCTTTTAAACAGACTGAAGCACCAGGTCGGCCTCTCTGGTACTGTATATAAATGTTTACTTCTTATCTCACAGACAGAACATTCATGGTAAGTTTAGATACCTGCTCCTCCAGGGTCCATAAAATCACATGTGGTGTGCCCCAGGGTTCGATTTTAGGTCCTGTACTTTTTAACCTGTATATGCTTCCTCTTGGTGATATTATCAGGAGACATGGAGTCAACTTCCACAGTTACGCTGATGATACGCAGCTTTACATCTCCATGTCTCCTGATGACACCAGGCCAATGGATGCTCTTTGTAACTGCATTTTAGAATCAAATCCTGGATGGCAGAAAACTTTCTCCAGCTTAACCAGGACAAAAGTGAGGTTTTAGTCATTGGTCCTGAGGCCCAGAGAGAGAAACTTTTATCCAAACTGCAAGCACAGTCTTTTAATCCATCAAATCAAATCAAATCAATTTATTTTTATAATGCCCAAAATCATAACAACAGTTGCCTCGATGGGCCACAGGTAGAAAGCAGTTCAGATAACTGTCCCAGAATGCCCCTGTCCTTTGACCCTCCTTCGCGGCGAGGAAAAACTACAAAAACCCCATGGGAAAAAGTAGAAACCTCGGGGAGAACCACAGTGAAGGAGAGATCCTACTCCCACGGACGGACAGGCTGCAGATGAACTAGGACTGACATCCACTTGGACTGAACCAGAACCACTCAAGAGGGAGGTGGCTTTAAAGAGTTCCTCCAGGAGGACGAGGAGCAGTCCACCCAGTGTAGAGAAAGCTCCCCCAGCATTGGAATGGTTCATCTAAAGTAGATGGAGTTCGTCCAGGCAGACGAGGTATGGCTAATCCAGCTGTCCAGGCGGGTGGCACATAGATCCTCCAGTGTAGAGATCGATCCTCCAGACAGATGGGGGTGGGGGTCGTCACTGGAGCAGCCGCTAGTGTGCCTGAAACAGTCTCCACTCCCGGGGAAGTGGAGAGAAAGAGAAACATGTGAACAGCAATGAACAGACTACAGTTGAAGTAATATTAAATATTGTTGATAGGTAAAGTAGGAAGAACCAGAGGATAGTGTTCAAGCTGCCATACTTCCCCCAGCAGAGTTGCTCCAAGGGCAGCGTAGCTAAAACTGTAGGTTTTTATTTCTGTTCCTAACTGGCCTGACCATAAGCTATTTCAAAGAGGAACGTTTTGAGCTGGTCTTAAATGTAGAGACTGTGTCGGCCTCTTTTACATGAACAGGGAGCTGGTTCCATAACACAGGAGCTTGGTAGCTAAATGCTCGACCTCCTACTGTGCTTTTAGAGACTCTGGGGACTAACAATAGTCCAGCATTTTGAGAACGAAGAGCTCTGTTTGGATGGTACGCTACTATTGCATCTTTGAGGTAGGATGGGGCCATATTGTTTAAAGCTTTATAAGTCAGGAGGAGGATTTTAAATTTGATTCTAAACTCAACAGGAAGCCAGTGAAGAGACTCTAACACTGGTGAAATATGATCTCTTTTTCTAGTACCTGTTAATAATCTTGCTGCTGCATTTTGAACCAGTTGAAAGCTTCTTATAGAGCTTTTAGGACACGCTGTGAGCAGAGTGTTACAATAGTCTAATCTGGATGTGACAAATGCATGGATGAGTTTTTCGGCATCATCTCTGGGCAGGATTTTTCTAATTTTGGCTGATGTTACGCAGATGAAAGTCGGCTGTTTTACAGGCTTGATTTATATGAGCTTTGAACCAGAGATCTTGGTCAAATAGGACGCCAAGGTTTCTTACAGTAGAGCTGGGGGCTACAGTGATATAGTCCAGAGAAACTATCTGGTCAGATAAAGAGTCTCGCAGGTGCTTAGGGCCCAGCAGAATGACCTAGGTTTTTTCAGGGTTAAGGAGCAGATAATTAAGAGTCATCCAAGTTTTTATGTCTTTCACGCAGGCACTAAGTCTGTCTGCTTGATGGGTCTGATCAGGTTTCATTGATAAATACAGCTGAGTGTCATCTGCATAGCAGTGGAAGTTAATGCCATGCTTTCTGATGATCATACCTAAGGGCAGCATATAAAGTGTGAACAGAACTGGACCGAGTACTGAACCCTGCGGCACACCGTAGGTTACTTTAGAACATGGGGAAGATCTCTGGTTTACATTAACAAACTGGTACCTATCAGATAGATAGGATTTAAACCAGCTAAGGGCGGTTCCACTGACACCTACATCACATTCTAACCTCTGCAGTAGAATGTTGTGGTCGATGGTATCAAACGCTGCGCTGAGGTCCAACAGAACCAGGATTGAGACCTGTCCATCATCAGCAGCTAATAACAGATCATTTGTGACTTTAACTAGTGCAGTTTCAGTGCTGTGGTACGCACGGAACCCTGACTGAAAAACTTCAAATAAATTATTGTCCTGCAGGTGGCGACAAAGCTGTTTAATCACAATTCTTTCAAGGATTTTAGAGACAAGGGGAAGATTAGAAATAGGTCTATAGCTTGCCAGTATGTCTGGGTCTAGATTAGGCTTTTTCAAAAGTGGTTTAATCACTGCATATTTGAAGGACTGCGGGACATAACCGCTTTCAAGTGAAGTATTTATTATATTAAGAATGGGATTTATAATTAGGGGGAGAATTTCTTTGAGGAGTCTTCTTGGGATTGGGTCTAAAATACAAGTTGACGTTTTTGAGGACATAATGACTGAAGTTATCTCTGCCTGATCAACAGCAGTGAACCTATCTAGTATTACTGAAGGATTTGTATGGGACACTAGTTTTGCAGTCTGCGCTTGCTCAGTACTGATAGTGGGAGTCATTTCATTTAGTTTATCTCTAATAGTTTTGATTTTGCTGTTAAAGAATAGAAGGAAGTCATTGCAGCTTAGAGTAACTGGTATTGAGGGTTCTACTGCTGTGACAGTTTGTCAGCCTGGCTACAGTGCTGAAGAGAAATCTAGAGTTATTTTTATTTACTTCTATTAAATTTGAATAATATCTGGTTTGAGCCTTACGCAGAGCCTGCTTATAAGACAGAAGGCAAGTTTTCCATTCTTTCAAGGATTCTTCTGTGTGGGAGCGGCGTAAGGATCTCTCTAGTTTTCTTACCCTTTGTTTGTGAGAACGTAGTTCTTCATTGTACCAGGGGGAGGCTCGTTTTGGCCTGATTACTTTCTGTTTAAGTGGAGCTGCAACATCAAGAGCAGATTTTAGAGAGTTGACCATTGAGTCAACAGAGTTATCAATAGCACTGGGACTGGCGCTGTTAACGACAGGATCACATGACATAATATTAAATATTGGTTCTATTATTTCTCTGAACTTTAAAATAGATTTTTCAGATATTGTCCTTTTCATTATAGTTTTAGTCTGAGGAGCTGGATAGTCCTTAAGAATAAACTGAAAGGTAATTAGGAAGTGATCTGACATTATTGGGTTTTGGGGGAAGACATTAAGGTCACTAATCTCTATTCCATAAGTTAGAACCAGGTCCAGAGTGTGCTGGTGACTGTGGGTTGGTTCATTTACATTTTGAGTGAAACCAATGCTATCTAATAAAGCGCTAAAGGCATTACTGAGGCAATTATTTTCATTCACATGCATGTTGAAATCCCCAACCACCACGATATTTTCCCAGTCTTATACTAAATTTGATGGAAGTCAAAGAACTCTGTTAAGAATAATGAATAAGGACCAGGAGGTCGATAGATTATTATGAACAGAACAGCTTTTTGGTTTCTCCAGTTTGGGCTGGTGATTGATAGGATAAGGCTTTCGAATGAGCAAGACTCATTATTAATTTTATTAATTTTAGGACTCAGGAGTAAACTAGAATGTGAAATTACTGCCACCCCACCTCCCCGGCCTGAGCTCCTGGCAGCTTGAAAGTTAACATGACTCTGTGGGGTGGCCTCATTTAATCTGACATAATCATCTTGTTGAAGCCAAGTTTCAGTTAAAGCTAAAAGATCAATATTATAATCGTTAATTAATTCATTAACTAAAAGTGATTTGGAGGAAATTGACCTTATGTTTAGCAGTCCACATTTTACATGCTTATTTATTAGTTTATTTGTATCATGTGTAGGGATTATTTTTATTAAGTTATTTGGTCTGACACCTAAATTATCTGTATTTGGATCTGACTTATTGGCGTTATTTACACGAGGGACACGCACAGTCTCTATTTGCTTTGACTCTGAACACTTGATCTGTGACAGCGCGGGCGAGAGCTTAGGACAGAGGAGAGACTTAACCTGCTCCTGTGCACCCGGGACTCACATTTAGAGCGTCACTTTAGGCGACTAAGGCTATCGGCCAAATTCCGAACTAAAAGGGATGTACCCTCTGAAGTCGGATGGATGCCATCCCTGCGTATGAGCCCGGGCTTTCCCCAGAACGCACTCCAATTATCAACAAAGACTACGTTGTTTTGGGGGCACCAACTAGACAACCAGCAGTTGAAGCTGAAAAGCGGCTGTACATTTCAGCATTGACCCGATTGGGGAGGGGACCAGAAAATATTACGGTGTCTGACATCGACTTCGCCAATTCACACACCGCTCCAACCTGCAATTTGAGCACTTCTGATTGTCTCCGCCGGGTGTCATTACCACCTCCGTGAATCACGATACGACGGAACCTCTGACTACTCTGTTTTAAAAGCCTAAGGTTTCCTTCGATGTCACCCATTCTGGCCCCCGGATAACACCTAACTGAGGCTCTGGCAGCTTCACGTCTCTGACTATGGAACTTCCAATCACCAGAGTGTCACGTTCGGCGGGCGTGTGATCGCCGAGTGGGGCAAACCTATTGCAGACGGGAAGCTTATGGTGCACTAAAGGCTGGCGTTTAGCGCATCGATCCCTCCGAACTGTCACAAATCTATCCCTGTCTTGTTCCTGGTCTGGTCCCGGCTGCGCGGGAGGCGCTGGGGGGCTGGTCTTACCCTGAGGCTTAGCCTTGCTACCGCTAACACTGCTAACTATGCTAACACTGCTACCTGCGGCGCGGTCCGGTAAACCTGATGCTACGACCTGGCTATAGCTAGACTTTAGCTCCTCCACAATGCGGATCCGCGCTTCTAACTCTGTAACCCTGGCTTCCAACGCTACCACTACGCTACACTTCACGCAACTCTCCCTGTCGTCAGTAAAGGAAGCAGGGTTCTGACTCAACATATGACAACTTGAACAGGTAAGGGCGAAAGAAGCGGAGGACGGGCCAGCCATGGCGCTAGTCGGCTAGGCTAGCTCCGGTTGATGCTAGCGGGAAGGGGGGGGATTTAATCCACGAAATACTGAACAAAGTGAGCTAAATGAGGCTCCAGGTTGTTTAGGGAGCAATCAAACTTTCAGTTATGTGTAGGAGGGTAAGATAGTTTTTGTATAATTCGTGGATTAACAATAAAGTGTGGAGAACGATCACTCGCAAACGCAGAATAGACTCACCGGATGTGACGTCAGCGGGAATGAATCCATCACCACAAGTAAAAAACCTGGGCGTTATCTTTGACTCTGAGCTCACTTTTATTCCACACATAAAGAACATCACGAAAATAGGTTTTTATCACTTAAAGAACAGAGTCCGCCCCATTCTCTCTCGGGCCAACACGGAGACGCTGATGCTTTTATCTCCAGTCGTATAGACTACTGTAATGCCCTGCTCTCTGGTCTTCCCAAAAAGAGTATTACAGGTTTGCAATTATTACAAAACTCAGCAGCACGTGTCCTGACTAAGACCAGGGGGCGGGACCACATTACACCGGTTTTAAAATCACTGCATTGGCTCCCCGTGTGTTTCAGGATCGATTTTAAGGTTCTTTTACTGGTTTATAAATGTCTTAATGGTCTTGGGCCTTCTTATCTTTCAGAACTGCTTTTACCACATGAACCCTCGCGGCCCCTGCGCTCCTCCTCGGGCCCCTGCGCTCCTCCTCAGGCCCCTGCGCTCCTCCGGCAGCCGGCTCCTAGTCATTCCCAAAGTCAGGACACACTCACGGCGAGGCGTCCTTCCTACTACGGCCCTCGTCTGTGGAACGGAACCTCAGGGCCGCAGAGAACGTTCAGGTTTTTAAGAGCAGGCTCAAGACCCACCTTTTTAGCCTAGCTTTTGATTAATATTTAATTGTGTATTTATTTATACTATTTATTGTGTTAACTTATTTTAGGTTCACTATTTTAGATTAATTTATGTCCTAGTCTTACTCTATTTCTACTCAATTCTCTATTTATTTCTTCAATATTTATTTATTTATTTATTTATACTTTTATTCATTTTAGACTCCAGTGTTTCCTCTGAGGGCCCTCTGTACTGGGAGCGGTGTTCGTCTGTGGCTGCTGGGCCCTGGCTCATGGGCCCCTGGTGGAGGTTTGGTGTGTGCCTCATCTCTCCCCTGGGCCCTGAGTCTGTGTCCTGCAGCTGCAGGCGATGCTCTGCTCCTGGTGCAGACGGCTCCTCTGATGGTGCTTCGTCAACTGGTGTATCTGTACTCAGCCTCTTGTACCTCAGGGAGAGAGAGAGTGTGTGTGTGTGTGTGTGTGTGTGTGTGTGTGTGTGTGTGTGTGTGTGTGTGTGTGTGTGTGTGTGTGTGTGTGTGTGTGTGTGTGTGTGTGTGTGTGTGTGTGTGTGTGTGTGTGTGTGTGTGCGTGCATGCGTGTGGGCGTGTACGGGTATGTATTGGTGAATATCTGTGGGGGGTTTTGTTGTGTGGGGTCTGGTGGTTGTGGGAGAGGTTGGGAGGGAAATGGCATGTGGGAATGTTTTTAATGCACTGTGAAGCGCTTTGTGTTACATTTTATGTATGAAAAGCTCTCTATAAATAAAATTTGATTTGATTTGATTTGATTTGATTTGATGTCCACGTCCACATGTGCAGGTCCTCATGTGCAGGTCCTCATGTGCAGGTCCAGGTCCTCATTTGCAGGTCCAGGTCCTCATGTGCAGGTCCTCATGTGCAGGTCCTTATGTGCAGGTCCAGGTTCACATGTGCAGGTCCTCATGTGCAGGTCCAGGTTCACATGTGCAGGTCCTTATGTGCAGGTCCAGGTTCACATGTGCAGGTCCTCATGTGCAGGTCCTCATGTGCAGGTCCAGGTCCTCATTTGCAGGTCCAGGTCCTCATGTGCAGGTCCTCATGTGCAGGTCCTTATGTGCAGGTCCAGGTTCACATGTGCAGGTCCTCATGTGCAGGTCCAGGTCCTCATGTGCAGGTCCTTATGCGCAGGTCCAGGTTCACATGTGCAGGTCCTCATGTGCAGGTCCAGGTCCACATGTGCAGGTCCAGGTCCTCATGTGCAGGTCCCGATCCTCATGTACAGGTCCAAGTCCTCATTTGCAGGTCCAGGTCCTCATGTGCAGGTCCTCATGTACAGGTCCAGGTCCTCATGTACAGGTCCAGGTCCTCATGTGCAGGTCCTCAGGTGCAGGTCCTCATGTACAGGTCCAGGTCCACATGTTCAGGTCCTCATGTGCACGTCCACGTCCACATGTGCAGGTCCTCATGTGCAGGTCCTCATGTACAGGTCCAGGTCCTCATGTGCAGGTCCTCATGTACAGGTCCAGGTCCTCATGTGCAGGTCCTCAGGTGCAGGTCCTCATGTACAGGTCCAGGTCCACATGTGCAGGTCCTCATGTGCAGGTCCAGGTCCTCATGTGCAGGTCCAGGTCCTCGCAAAGGTCAAGGTCCAAATGTGCAAGTCCAGGTCCTCATGTGCAGGTCCAGGTCCTCATGTGCAGGTCCAGGTCCTCATGTACAGGTCCAGGTCCTCATGTGCAGGTCCAGGTCCTCATGTGCAGGTCCGAGTCCACATATGCAGGTCCAGGTCCACATGTGCAGGTCCAGTTCCTCATGTGCAGGTCCAGGTGCATATGTGCAGGTCCAGGTCCTCATGTGCAGGTCCAGGTCCTCATGTGCAGGTCCTCATGTGCAGGTCCTGATGTACAGGTCCAGGTTCACATGTTCAGGTCCAGGTCCTCATATGGAGTTCCACGTCCACATGTGCAGGTCCTCATGTGCACGTCCACGTCCACATGTGCAGGTCCTCATGTGCAGGTCATCATGTACAGGTCCAGGTCCTCATGTGCAGGTCCTCATGTGCAGGTCCTCATGTGCAGGTCCAGGTTCACATGTGCAGGTCCTCATGCGCAGGTCCACGTCCTCATGTGCAGGTACTCAGGTGCAGGTCCTAATGTACAGGTCCAGGTCCACATGTGCAGGTCCTTATGTACAGGTCCAGGTCCACATGTGCAGGTCCTCATGTGCAGGTCCAGGTCCTCATGTGCACGTCCACGTCCACATGTGCAGGTCCTCATGTGCAGGTCCTCATGTACAGGTCCAGGTCCTCATGTGCAGGTCATGGTCCTCATGTGCAGGTCCAGGTCCTCATGTGCACATCCAGGTCCACATGTGCAGGTCCAGGTCCACATGTGCAGGTCCTCATGTGCAGGTCCTCATGTACAGGTCCAAGTCCTCATGTGCAGGTCCTCATGTACAGGTCCAGGTCCGCATGTGCAGGTCCTCATGTGCAGGTCCAGGTCCTCATGTGCAGGTCCAAGTCCACATATGCAGGTCCAGGTCCATATGTGCAGGTCCAGGTCCTCATGTGCGGGTCATGGTCCTCATGTGCACATCCAGGTCCTCATTTGCAGGTCCAGGTCCTCATGTGCACGTCCACGTCCACATGTGCACGTCCTCATGTCCAGGTCCTCATGTGCCGGTCCTCATGTGCACGTCCTCATGTACAGGTCCAGGTCCTCATGTGCAGGTCCTCATGTACAGGTCCAGGTCCGCATGTGCAGGTCCTCATGTGCAGGTCCAGGTCCTCATGTGCACGTCCATGTCCACATGTGCAGGTCCAGGTCCACATGTGCAGGTCCAGGTCCTCGCACAGGTCAAAGTCCACATGTGCAGGTCCAGGTCCTCATGTGCAGGTCCTCATAAGCAGGTCGAAATCCCCATGTGCAGCTCCTCATGTACAGGTCCAGGTCCACATTTGCAGGTCCTCATGTACAGGTCCAGGTCCACATTTGCAGGTCCTCATGTACAGGTCCAGGTCCACATGTTCAGGTCCTCATGTGGAGGTCCAGGTCCTCATATGCAGTTCCACGTCCACATGTGCAGCTCCTCATGTACAGGTCCAGGTCCTCATGTGCAGGTCCAGGTCCTAATGTGCAGGTCCAGGTCCTCATGTACAGTTCCAGGTCCTTATGTGCAGGTCCTCATGTGCAGGTCCAGGTCCTCATGTGCAGGTCCAGGTCCACATGTGCAGGTCCAGGTCCTCATATGCAGGTCCAGGTCCACATGTGCAGGTCCAGGTCCTCATGTGCAGGTCCTCATGTGCAGGTCCTCATGTACAGGTCCAGGTTCACATGTTCAGGTCCTCATGTGCAGGTCCAGGTCCACATGTTCAGGTCCTCATGTGCAGGTCCAGGTCCTCATGTGCAGGTCCTCATTTACAGGTCCAGGTCAGCATGTGCAGGTCCAGGTCCACATGTGCAGGTCCTCATGTGCAGGTCCAGGTCCTCATGTGCACGTCCACGTCCACATGTGCAGGTCCTCATGTGCAGGTCCTCATGTGCAGGTCATCATGTACAGGTCCAGGTCCTCATGTGCAGGTCCTCATGTGCAGGTCCTCATGTGCAGGTCCGCATGTACAGGGCCAGGTCCACATGTGCAGGTCCTCATGTGCAGGTCCAGGTCCTCATGTGCAGGTCCTCATGTGCAGGTCCTCATGAACAGGTCCAAGTCCACATGTGCAGCTCCTCATGTGCAGGTCCAGGTCCACATGTGCAGATATAGGTCCACATATGCTGGTCCAGGTGCACATGTGCAGGTCCAGGTCCTCATATGCAGGTCCAGGTCCACATGTGCAGGTCCAGGTCCTCATGTGCAGGTCCAGATCCTCATGTACAGGTCCAGGTCCACATGTGCAGGTCCAGGTCCTCATGTGCACATCCAGGTCCTCATTTGCAGGTCCAGGTACACATGTGCAGGTCAGGTCTCATGTGTACATCAGGTCTCTTTCATTTGCAGGTCCAGGTCCTCACGTGCAGGTCCTCAAGTACAGGTCCAGGTCGTCATGTGCAGGTCCTCAGGTGCAGGTCCTCATGTACAGGTCCAAGTCCTCATGTGCAGGTCCTCATGTGCAGGTCCAGGTCCTCATGTGCAGGTCCTCATGTACAGGTCCAGGTCCTCATGTGCAGGTCCTCATGTGCAGGTCCAGGTCCTCATGTGCAGGTCCTCATGTACAGGTCCAGGTCCTCATGTGCAGGTCCTCATGTGCAGGTCCAGGTCCTCATGTGCAGGTCCAGGTTCACATGTGCAGGTCCTCATGTGCAGGTCCTCTTGTACAGGTCCAGGTCCTCATGTGCAGGTCCTCATGTGCAGGTCCAGGTCCTCATGTGCAGGTCCAAGTCCACATATGCAGGTCCAGGTCCACATGTGCAGATCCAGGTCCTCATGTGCAGGTCCAAGTCCACATATGCAGGTCCAGGTCCACATGTGCAGATCCAGGTCCTCATGTGCAGGTCCAAGTCCACATATGCAGGTCCAGGTCCACATGTGCAGATCCAGGTCCACATGTGCAGATCCAGGTCCTCATGTGCAGGTCCAAGTCCACATATGCAGGTCCAGGTCCACATGTGCAGATCCAGGTCCTCATGTACAGGTCCAGGTCCTCATGTACAGGTCCAGGTCCTCATGTGTAGGTCCAAACATTACATTTATTAGCGAATGTAGTTTGTATACTCAGAGTTCCGTCTTGTCTTTTTATCATGTGAAAAGACCTTCATGGTGTCCTGATGTTCGGTCGAACGACAGTGTTTCATCAGCAGAAAAGTCTGTAAGGTCAAGCGAGATTTGGTAGCTGAATTTTATATGGTATGGTAGCCATATTTTGGAAGCTCTGGTGTTGCGATTTTACAGTTACAGTTTTATATGCATTTTTATTCACTGTAGATTATTTTAGTTACTCAAACTATATTCCCTTGAATCTTAAGTGTTTGGGTTTAGATTTGTTAAATGCATTTATTAGCCCATAGAGTGCATTTATACTCAAGTTAAATGTTTATGTATTGGAATATTGTTCTATTATTTTCTTAAGTGATATAAGTTGCTTACATTTTAGTGTCCAACCTAATGTGGTAAGAACAGTTGAATATTCCTGTTATTGCGCTACAGTTGAGTGGTTTTGTGTAATCCAGTACAGATAGTGACATATAAGGAGTGATATACTGAAGTTCTTTGTCACTTAGAAAGAAAGTGGTTAATGGAAACATGTCATTTTGGACAAATGCACTTTATTTGTACACAATTAAAAAAAAACACAATCTGGACGTGAAAGGCAACGCTTTGTCTCTTCGCAATCGCAATATTACTGCTACGGCGCATCAAAAGTCTGCATTTGTAACAGTAGCCGCTCCATCTGTGGTAAAATATCATTGGCTGAGGGAATGTGATGTCATGTAAACACAACCTATTCAGCCCCGCCCACTTTTGCCTCTTTTGGCCAAAGATCTGAACTCTATACGTAAAAAGTCTCGCCGTTGAAGTATTACATAAAGTAGATTGGTTTGTATGGAATGTTTAATGTCATGTGCAATGCACCGATTTCCTAGGGCCTGAAAACTGGTTTGTAGTCCGAGTCCTTATTTTCTGTTGAGCTCAACATACCCCTTGTAAACTAATAAATCAGAAAAAACAACAAGTCCGCCAATTCAAAACGACCTATTCAATCAATCAATCAATCAAATTTTATTTATAGAGCACTTTACATACGTAAAATGTAACACAAAGCGCTTGACAGTGCATTAAAAACATTCCCACATGTCGTTTCCCTCCCAACCTCCCCCACAACCACCAGACCCCACACAACCAAACCCTCCACAGATATTCACCAATACATACCCGTACACGCCCACACGCATGCACGCGCACACACACACACACACACACACACACACACACACACACACACACACACACACACACACACACACACACACACACTCTCTCTCTCTCCCTGAGGTACAAGAGGCTGAGTACAGATACACCAGTTTACGAAGCACCATCAGAGGAGCCGTCTGCACCAGGAGCAGAGCGTCACCTGCAGCTGCAGGACACAGACTCAGGGCCCAGAGGAGAGACCAGGCAAACACCAAACCTCCACCAGGGGCCCATGAGCCAGGGCCCAGCAGCCACAGACGAACACCGCTCCCGGTACAGAGGGCCCTCAGAGGAAACACTGGAGTCTAAAATGAATAAAAGAATAAATAAATAAATATGAAGAAATAAATAAAGAATTGGGTAGAAAGAGAGTAAAACTAGGACATAAGGTAATCTAAAATAGTAAGCCTAAAATAAGTGAACACAATAAATAGCATAAATAAATAAATACAGAATTAAATATTAATCAAAAGCTAGGCTAAAAAGGTGGGTCTTGAGCCTGCTCTTAAAAACCTGAACGTTCTCTGTGGCCCTGAGCTCCTCCTCAGGCCGTTCCACAGACGAGGGCCGTAGGACTGAAAAGACGCCTCGCCATTCCTGACTTTGGGAATGACTAGGAGCCAGCTGCTGGAGGAGCGCAGGGGCCCGAAGAGGAGCGCAGGGGCCAGAGGAGGAGCGCAGGGGCCCGAGGAGGAGCGCAGGATTTATATGGTAAAAGCAGCTCTGAAAGATAAGAAGGCTCAAGACCATTAAGACATTTATAAACCAGTAAAAGAACCTTAAAATCGATCCTGAAACACACGGGGAGCCAATGCAGTGATTTTAAAACCGGTCTAATGTGGTCCCGCCCCCTGGTCTTAGTCAGGACATGTGCTGCTGAGTTTTGTAATAATTGCAAACCTGCAATACTCTTTTTGGGAAGACCAGAGAGCAGGGCATTACAGTAGTCTATACGACTGGAGATAAAAGCATCAGTGTCTCTGTGTTGGCCCGAGAGAGAAGGGGATGGACTCTGGCTATGTTCTTTAAGTGAAAAAAACCTATTTTTGTGATTTTGTGACTTTATGTGAGGAATAAAAGTGAGCTCAGAGTCAAAGATAACGCCCAGGTTTTTTACCTGTGCCGATGGATTAAAAGACTGTGCTTGCAGTTTGGATAAAAGTTTCTCTCTCTGAGCCTCAGGACCGATGAGTAAAACCTCACTTTTGTCCTGGTTAAGCTGGAGACAGTTTTCTGCCATCCAGGATTTGATTCTAAAATGCAATTAAAAAGAGCATCCATTGGCCTGGTGTCATCAGGAGACATGGAGATGTAAAGCTGCGTATCATCAGCAGAACTGTGGAAGTTGACTCCATGTCTCCTGATGACACCACCAAGAGGGAGCATGTACAAGTTAAAAAGTACAGGACCTAAAATGGAACCCTGGGGCACACCACATGTGATTTTATGGACCCTGGAGGAGCAGGTATCTAAACTTACCATGAATGTTCTGTCTGTGAGATAGGAAGTAAACCATTTATGTACAGTACCAGAGAGGCCGACCTGGTGCTTCAGTCTGTTTAAAAGAATAGTGTGGTCTACTGTATCAAAAGCAGCGCTTAGATCCAGTAGAACCAACACTGTCACCTGTTTAGAATCATAACTTAGTCTAAAATCATTTAAAATCTTTGTCAAGGCTGTCTCGGTACTGTGGTTTACCCTAAAACCAGACTGATATTTCTCAAAGATGTTGTGCGAGTTTAAAAAATAATTAAGATGAGTAAAAACAAGTTTTTCTAAAATTTTACTTAAAAATGGTAAGTTAGATACCGGTCTGTAATTGTTAAAATCATTCAAATCTAAATTGCTCTTCTTCAGCAGGGGCCTCACCACCGCCGCTTTAAAGGCCGTGGGACAGACCCCTGTCTGAAGAGAGCAATTCATCATGTTTAAAAGCTCCTCCCTAAAAGATCCATAAAATGACTTAAAAAACTGGGTTGTAATTGGATCTAAAAGACATGTGGTGGGCCTCACTGAGGAGAAAACTTTATCAAGCATCTCAGCATTAACCAGGACAAAACTGTCCAGTGTTTCCTCCGGTAAAGACTCAGATGTGTTAAAAACAGAAGTTTGATTGGATCAAATGTTACATCTGATGGTGTCTATCTGCCCCATGAAGTGGTCTCCAAACGCCTCGCAGAGAGAGTCTGTGGGAGTAAAATAAGATGTGCTAAGATCAGGGTTTAAAATGTTGTCGATTTTGGGACTTTGGGGTTATTTTTATTAGTACTGATTATTTTAGCAAAGTAGTTGTTTTTTGAATTTCGAACTGCATTGTTATATATTTTTAGTTGATAATTGAATAGCTGATGGTTTATTGTTGTTTTGTTTTTTCTCCACCTTCTCTCTGCTGCTCTGCACTGTCTCTTTAGTTTTTTCTGGTCCTCATTTCTCCAACGAGCTGCAGGTTTGGTTGGAAAGGTGCAACAAGATCACGTGCTAACTGTAGTCTCCTGTTAAAATTGTCGTAATAAAATCGCAAGGTGCAGGTAAAACAATTGGACTTTTTTCTAAAACCTCAATAAAGTTTGCAGCCACTTCAGGCGTCAGATGGCGCCTCCTCACAGTTCTCACAGAGGTCTCTCGCTGAATAAACCAGTGATATTAAAAAACACACAGTAATGGTCAGACACAACCAAGTCGACAACAGAGGACACACTAGCGGACAGGCCAAGGGTGATGACCAGGTCCAGAGCGTGTCCTCCTGCTGTGAGGACACACTAGCGGACAGGCCATGGGTGATGACCAGGTCCAGAGCGTGTCCTCCTGCTGTGAGGACACACTAGCGACAGGCCATTGGTGATGACCAGGTCCAGAGCGTGTCCTCCTGCTGTGAGGACACACTAGCGGACAGGCCATGGGTGATGACCAGGTCCAGAGCGTGTCCTCCTGCTGTGAGGACACACTAGCGGACAGGCCATGGGTGATGACCAGGTCCAGAGCGTGTCCTCCTGCTGTGAGGACACACTAGCGGACAGGCCATGGGTGATGACCAGGTCCAGAGCGTGTCCTCCTGCTGTGAGGACACACTAGCGGACAGGCCATGGGTGATGACCAGGTCCAGAGCGTGTCCTCCTGCTGTGAGGACACACTAGCGGACAGGCCATGGGTGATGACCAGGTCCAGAGCGTGTCCTCCTGCTGTGAGGACACACTAGCGGACAGGCCATGGGTGATGACCAGGTCCAGAGCGTGTCCTCCTGCTGTGAGGACACACTAGCGGACAGGCCATGGGTGATGACCAGGTCCAGAGCGTGTCCTCCTGCTGTGAGGACACACTAGCGGACAGGCCATGGGTGATGACCAGGTCCAGAGCGTGTCCTCCTGCTGTGAGGACACACTAGCGGACAGGCCATGGGTGATGACCAGGTCCAGAGCGTGTCCTCCTGCTGTGAGGACACACTAGCGATTGACAGGCGATGGGTGATGACCAGGTCCAGAGCGTGTCCTCCTGCTGTGAGGACACACTAGCGGACAGGCCAAGGGTGATGACCAGGTCCAGAGCGTGTCCTCCTGCTGTGAGGACACACTAGCGGACAGGCCATGGGTGATGACCAGGTCCAGAGCGTGTCCTCCTGCTGTGAGGACACACTAGCGGACAGGCCAAGGGTGATGACCAGGTCCAGAGCGTGTCCTCCTGCTGTGAGGACACACTAGCGGACAGGCCATGGGTGATGACCAGGTCCAGAGCGTGTCCTCCTGCTGTGAGGACACACTAGAGGACAGGCCATGGGTGATGACCAGGTCCAGAGCGTGTCCTCCTGCTGTGAGGACACACTAGCGGACAGGCCATGGGTGATGACCAGGTCCAGAGCGTGTCCTCCTGCTGTGAGGACACACTAGCGGACAGGCCATGGGTGATGACCAGGTCCAGAGCGTGTCCTCCTGCTGTGAGGACACACTAGCGGACAGGCCATGGGTGATGACCAGGTCCAGAGCGTGTCCTCCTGCTGTGAGGACACACTAGCGGACAGGCCAAGGGTGATGACCAGGTCCAGAGCGTGTCCTCCTGCTGTGAGGACACACTAGCGGACAGGCCATGGGTGATGACCAGGTCCAGAGCGTGTCCTCCTGCTGTGAGGACACACTAGCGGACAGGCCAAGGGTGATGACCAGGTCCAGAGCGTGTCCTCCTGCTGTGAGGACACACTAGCGGACAGGCCATGGGTGATGACCAGGTCCAGAGCGTGTCCTCCTGCTGTGAGGACACACTAGCGGACAGGCCATGGGTGATGACCAGGTCCAGAGCGTGTCCTCCTGCTGTGAGGACACACTAGCGGACAGGCCATGGGTGATGACCAGGTCCAGAGCGTGTCCTCCTGCTGTGAGGACACACTAGCGGACAGGCCAAGGGTGATGACCAGGTCCAGAGCGTGTCCTTCTGCTGTGAGGACACACTAGCGGACAGGCCATGGGTGATGACCAGGTCCAGAGCGTGTCCTCCTGCTGTGAGGACACACTAGCGGACAGGCCAAGGGTGATGACCAGGTCCAGAGCGTGTCCTCCTGCTGTGAGGACACACTAGCGGACAGGCCAAGGGTGATGACCAGGTCCAGAGCGTGTCCTTCTGCTGTGAGGACACACTAGCGGACAGGCCATGGGTGATGACCAGGTCCAGAGCGTGTCCTCCTGCTGTGAGGACACACTAGCGGACAGGCCATGGGTGATGACCAGGTCCAGAGCGTGTCCTCCTGCTGTGAGGACACACTAGCGGACAGGCCATGGGTGATGACCAGGTCCAGAGCGTGTCCTCCTGCTGTGAGGACACACTAGCGGACAGGCCAAGGGTGATGACCAGGTCCAGAGCGTGTCCTTCTGCTGTGAGTCGGTGTGTGACGTGTTAAATCCATGTAATTAAGAATATTTAAAAACTCATTTGAAACAGGGTCTAAATTATTATCAATGTGTAAATTAAAATCACCGGTTAAAATAATATGGCTATAAGAATTGTATAACATTTATAAAAAATCTGAAAATTGAGAAATAAAAATACTGCACATTTTCGGTGGCCTATACACTGTTACAGATAAAATTGGTGGGTTACTAAAAACAACTGCATGATATTCAAAACTTGTATATTGGTGAATAAATACAGGTTTGGTGGCCAGATTGTTTGAAATTATAGCAGCTGTGCCACCTCCCCTTTTACTATTTCGGGTGGAAAAAGCAAAGTTAAAATCCGGTGGAGAGGCCTCAGTGAGAACAACTGGTGCATCTGTTTATGGTCTAAAATTAGGTCGTTTATAATGAAAGAATTGTTTAGCAGAGTTAATTTAGCATGTTAATTGTGAGTGGGGATTGGGGGCTAGGAGTGGGTTGATACTGAACTTTGTGGATGTATCTGAGATTATTTTTGTTAGCAAAGGATGGTTTTATTGATTTATGTATTGGCCGCTCTCTGCTAATGATTACGGGAATGAGGTGGGGTTGATTATTTTGTCATGCCGATCGTAGTGCTAGTTCAATATTGTAAGACAGAAGGCGGGATCCGGAGTAGTTTGGGTGGAGGCGGTCCTTTTTAAAAGGTTCTGGTCTCTTAAAAAATGTTAGAAAATTGTCCACATATGGGATTTTATTGTTTCTACAGTATGTTATGAGGTGTATATGTAAATGTCTAAGACGGCTGAATTTGATATCTCCAAAACGAGGTGGTGGAAAAGGTCCAGAAACTATACGTTTTAATCAAAACTGTGAATTGTGGAAATGAGGGTTTTAAAATCGTCCAAAAGAGTCTCTGACTGTTGCAATCTGAGGTCGTTAGTTCCGATGTGAATTACAACTGTTGACACTGATGGGTGGTGGCGGAGGATGGTGGGGGCGGAGTTTCGAATGTCCTTCACGAGGGCACCTGGGTGACAGGAGGTGTAGCCTTTGTTCACTCTCACGTGCCGGACCATGGACGAGCCCAGGACCAGCACAGACGGGCCCGCCCTGGGCACCGAGGCAAGGGCATCCGCAGAGGAGCGAGCCCGACTCTGCGCCACGGCGGGACCACCCACAGGTGTGGAACCATCTCCCCGGTCACAGCCAACATTCGGGCTCGAAGTGCGCGGGGAGGGTGCAGCAGCAGAGCCTCCCAGCTCACGCCCAGCATTCGAGCTGGACATGTGTTGGGAGGATGCGGAGGAGCCGGCCAGCCCACGAGGAGCGGTCCGGCCCCGCGTGGGCTGGGAGGGCGCAGCGGGCTCCCCCGTTCCCCCCCGAGTGCGGGGAGGCAGCCGCGGAGCCTCCAGATGGTGCTGGAGCGGCGGGTGGAGGTGATTGCGGGCGCAGCAGTGGGAACTCGCTCTCGTGTAGTAAACCCAGAGGTGGTGGAGATCTGCTGTCCAAACCCTGCTGCTGGATGTTTAGGAGACGGCGTGAAATGCAACCGCCCGCAGAAAGTCTTAGCAGCCGAGCTGCAGGTCTGAGAGCGGGCTGTTTGCGGCAGCTTGGGCCGGCTGGATCGCCTTTGTCACTCCACTTGTCCATGAGAACCCGCTCTGATAGGTGGGAACTCTTCATCATAGGCCAGGACGGTGAATTTATTTTTCAGTTTTAAGTCTCCAGCGTTTGATCCGGAGAACTGTCCATCCCGCGCCCTGGAGCCACTGCGGGAGGCAACGGTGGTCCACGGATCAGACTTGACCGGAGTCGAGCTGATGGGAGCTTTGGGCCGTGCTCCCAGTTGGAACCAGTTGTGTTCATCTGTGGTGGTGGTACCTGGAGCTGATGGAGACGTTCGCTGTGATCGGGAGGCGTTGGTTGTGGAGTAGTTGGTTGTATCGGCTAGCTGAGCGCTTGTAGCTGCGCCGTGGGTTTTGCCCAGGATTACATCCAGATCCCGATCCTCCTGAATTTTAAATACTAGGGATATGCGCTGTTCCAGCTCGGCAACCTTGTGACTCAGGCCTGCACAACTCTCACAGCTGGATGCGGAGGTGAGTGAGGGCATGTTGGCTCACCTGTAGCCTTCGCTAAGCTAGCTGGTTTAAAGCTTTAAAATCCGACCATCCGGTGGTTAAAACAAGTTAGTCCAGTTAAAAATGTGGTTAAAAGCTCTTATTCCCTGAACAGGTTCCAAAGGAATGTCTTTAAAACCGTAAAAACAAACTTTGTTTGGGAGCCGGTGTCACTAGCAACCGTGACGCCGACGCATCATGTGCAAATGTCTAATCCTTGTTCGGTTGGATCCCAAAAAACAACAGACATATGGATGTATGCTAAAACAGCGCCCCTGCAGGTCATGTCTAAATTACACTCATTACAAGCTAAATATTGAGATTCCAGCCTTGTTCCATGTTCAATTTTAGCTCAGATCCAGAGAAAAACGTCTTTTCTGACGATGACATCCACTCATTCTGGTCACAGTGAATCCATCAAAGATCAAGCAATAAACCTCTGCAGTTTGTTTAAGACATCACGGACTGCATGAATGAAATCTGATTTTTATTATCTGTTATTTACTATAATCAGGGAAAAAGAGAAAAAAAAACAGAAATGGGCTGTTAGTGTAAAATGAATTTGAATAATAACCTCCAACAATACATTTGATAATACGTTTTATATTATATTTATATGATATTAAAAGATGCAAAAGGAAAATGTATTCTATTTTTAACACCTTTTATGGCCAGAGCTTCAAAATGTACTTTATTATTATTACACTCCCTAACAAACTTCATCATTTGGAAAGGAAGCTTCCACGCAAACGTACGCACGCAAACACGTGCACACATTCACGCACACGTACATACATTAAGATAATGGGCATGAGGCTGAATGCAGGTGAACCAGCTGTGAGAGCACCATCAGAGGAGCCGTCTGCACCAGGAGCAGAGAGTGGCCTGCAGTCAGAGGACTCAGACTCAAGACCCAGAGGAGAGCTGAGGCACAGACCAAACCTCCACCAGGGGCCCATGAGCCAGGGCCCAGGGGCCACAGCCAACCACCGCTCCCAGTACAGAGGGCCCCTCAGAGGAAACACTGGAGAGCCTAAAATGAATAAAGGGATTCAGATAAAGGAGGATAAACATAAAATATATAGTAAACTAAAAACTAAGACCTAAGGTTGAAAGTAAAACACATAAAAACTAGCCTCAATTATAAATAAAATAATAAATTATATTAAATACCGATGTAATTAATAAATATTAATCAAAGGCTAAGCTAAAAAGGTGGGTCTTGAGCCTACTCTTAAAAACCTGAATGTTCTCTGCGGCCCTGAGGTTCCGTTCCACAGACGAGGGCCGTAGGACTGGAAGGACGCCTCACCGTGAGTGTGTGTCCTGACTTTGGGAATGACTAGGAGCCATGTTACTCTGTGATGTATCCAGATCTTGCAGCGTCTACTGCGTGAGTTCAGTCATGACTGTGGCCCTTTGACCTGGTTCTACTGCTGCTGAGGATCATTTAAAGACCACAAACTGCTGTCGGCTGGTGGGAAAGGAGGGGAGGGGAAGGATAGTGAGGACCATGCAGCCGGAGCTGGCTGGTTCGGAGTCATTATGCGAATCTGAAAGTGAAGTGGAAGCTGAATATAGGAATGAGAGAAAAAAGGAAAAGTGTGTTTTATACGAATCTGATCATGAGAAATAATTTCTAGTTGGAATGGTGGCCGTAATTAGGAACAGAAATAAAAACCTACAGTTTTAGCTACGCTGCCCTTGGAGCAATTCTGCTGGGGGAAGTATGGCAGCTTGAACACTATCCTCTGGTTCTTCCTACTTTACCTATCAACAATATTTAATATTACTTCAACTGTAGTCTGTTCATTGCTGTTCACATGTTTCTCTTTCTCCCCCGGGGAGTGGAGACTGTTTCAGACACTGCGGCGGCTGCTCCAGTGACGACCCCCCCCACCCCCATCTGTCTGGAGGATCGATCTCTACACTGGACGATCTATGCGCCACCCGCCTGGAGGAACTCCCTCAACCCTGGATTAGCCACACCTCGTCTGCCTGGACGAACTCCATCTACTTAGATGAACTGTTCCTCATCTCCTGCTGGAGGATCTCTCTACACTGGGTGGACTGCTCCTCGTCCGCCTGGAGGAACTCTTTAAAGCCACCTCCCTCTTGAGTGGTTCTGGCTCCACAGTCCAAGTGGATGTCAGTCCTAGTTCATCTGCAGCCTGTCCATCCGTGGGAGTAGGATCTCTCCTTCACTGTGGTTCTCCCCGAGGTTTCTACTTTTTCCCATGGGGTTTTTTGTAGTTTTTCCTCGCCGCGAAGGAGGGTCAAAGGACAGGGGCATTCTGGGACAGTTATCTGAACTGCTTTTACCTGTGGCCCATCGAGGCAACTGTTGTTGTGATTTTGGGCATTATAAAAATAAATTGATTTGATTTTGATTTGAATTATCCATCATGACATCTTGAATCCAAGATGGCCGCAGGAGGCCCGGGAGCAGCCACTGCGCTCCTTATGTACATCTTAGTTACCAGTGGATTTTGATCTTAGATACCATAACATCAAGCAATAGCCGCAACATCTCTACAATTATAAAACTTTGGGTTTCATTTATAAACAAGCTCTTTTCAACTTACCTAAAGGTATGTCCATTGCATGATACTCCACGGCAGATATGGGCAAACTTTTTGACTCAATGGCCAGACACCAAAAACACCGCATGTGGCCCCCGGGCCTTAGTTTGCCTCCCTTTGCTCTACGGTGTAACTATGATGAATCTAATCTTTCATATCCGTTGTCTTTGTTTTGTAGTACCGCGGATGCCACTGGAGTGAGTGCTAATGACGACGCAGTGTTGGATGTCGGGGATTGGTGCACTCAGAGTTCCCTTGCCGGGATAGGAGATGTCCTAGGAGTGTCCTCTGGGAGCTGCCGGACCATGGAGCAAGCTCGACCACTAACATTATTGCTGAACCATCGGGCGAATTCTGCGGCACCATGGGGCAGGGACCGTGCGTAGGTTTGGCAAAACCTTTAGCCACTCTAAAAATTAAAACTAATCCATGTATTCCTTCTGTCCCCGAGGTACCCAAAAATGTAGGAATCCAGGACTGCAGAAAAATCAAAAGTGGGAGGTCTTTCAGACTGTCAATCATTCACATATAGTGTGAGATCCTGAAGCGAATTGCTGAAATGTATTAATGGACTCAAATCTTGACTTCCTGTGCCTGGGGGGGGGGATGGGGGGCACAAATGTCCTTTGTAGTTATAGCCATTTACAGGCCTCCATCTACAGATATTAATTTCTAAGACAACTCTGAGAACTATTTAAAAGAATGTAATACACTTGATAAGGAAATCATCATTATGGGGGACCTCAAAACCAAATCATTGCGGCAGAAGTTTGATCATGACCAAATCATAAATGGGCCTACACGAATAAATGAATAAACGAGAACACAAATGGATCAAATTTTTAGTAATAGACCAGAGAGAATAGTCAATATGCCATCAGGCTTATCTGACCACAACCTGATCCTTCTGAATAGAAAACGTTCAAAGTTCAGTACATTCAATAGAGAAGAATCTGTGGGCATTCCTAAAAGTAAATATCAAAACCTTGTAGCTACAGTTAAAGAGATACATGGGGACAATTTATGAAACACGTCAAACTGTGAAAAAGACTCTACTTAAAACTCTTAGAAAGACTATTCAAAATTTCTCACTGAAAATTGGGCAGAAGTTCATGGATGAAGGAAGACATTATAAAACTTCAAGAATGAAAAAGAGAGATAGTGTTCTGAAACTTGCCAATAAAACAAAATCTTATAACAACAGCCATTTCACCATGTTACGAAATAAAGTGGTACGTCTTCTAAGGAAAGCCATGGCTGTCATTAATTGAAAAAGCAAATGGATATTCTAAAATTAATATGGCATCAGATTTAAAAAAATGACTTGTACTTGTAAGTAACCCTGCGGAAGTTGCACAGACCTTCAATCAGTACTTCATTGACTCTGTGGCTAACATTGCCAAGTGTTTTCTATCTATAACCTTAAATACAAACTGTGTGGACTCAAGTGCACCTGTTTACAGTTTAATGAATGTCTCTGAACATGATGTGTTGTGGACTATTAACTCACTAAGATCATCCAGCCACTCGCTATAGAAATGCCAGAAGCCCAACTCGTATCACTATTGTCCAATACTTCAAAAACACAACCTACTCACCTGGAAAACATGGTCCAATCCTCTCATCTGTGTCTCATGTATAAAATCATCTCCACTCAGACAGTTCATTAACATCAGGTCTCCAGAACACAACAGAATCAGAGGAGCAGCGAGAGGGGACTGTGTCATCCCCCTCAGGAAAAGTCTGTTTGGTCCCAGCTGCTAAACATTGGAATAAACCCCCCATCACCATCAGAAACATTAACATATACATTTCTTTTAAATTTCAGTTAAAAAATGGCTCATTGACAATCAGACCTGTCGGCGTTAAAGCGTTCTCCTCTCGCTGCCCCCTGCTGGACTCTTGCCTTTTGATTGTTTTTGGTTGATTGTTGTTACTTGTTTGCCTTGTTGCTGTTTTCTTTGTTATGTGTGAGTGTTCAAGGTTTGTCTGCTAACAGTGTCTGTCTATTGTATGATTTTAGAGTGATGCATTTTAACTTTGTAATAACTGTACTTTAGTATGTTTAGGGTGACATTTTAACATCTGTCCAGGGACTACAGATGAAAAATAGCCTTATGGCACACTCTGGCATATTTACATGTAAATGTGGATTAATATGCACTGAATTAAGGATCCACACATCATAGGAAATTTTGTCAGGGAAAAGTTAGGCGGGGTCAGATCCGTCCGAGTTACCAGAAGTGGCACGGTGATAGACTGTGTCAGAAACAACGGGATCAAGCTTTGAAGATTGACGTGTGTGTGCCATGTTTCCTGCTTGCAAGGAAGAAAAAGAGTAAAGGTGTGATTAGTGGAGTTCCGGTTGATATTGATGTCTAGGATTTTTCGGATGTTCTTGGGGTGTGTGGTACTTGAAGGCTGACTCGGTTTGTTGGAAATGAGTTAATCCCCTTTTAGGGGGATTTATCAGCTAAAGTGTTTTTAGATTATGTTTGTTACAGGATGAGCCTTTTCACTTGAGACCGCCTAAGGTGCCTCTCCTGTCAGAAGTTTAGGCATGTTTCTGCGGTGTGCAAGTGAGTGTGGTAGGTGTAGGGTCTGAATGTGAAACTGGGCAGTGTGTGAATGATGATGTGGACCCCGAGTGTCTGCATTGTGCTGGAGCTCGTGAGTGCCCAAGGCAGAAAAGGCAAAAGGAAGTCCCGAGACTGGAAATGGGGGTGTCTTATGCAGGTACTGTGGAAGCGGTAAAGGAACAACCCAGAAAGCAAAAGTCTTCTGGCCCAGATGTAAGCCACCCACATAGCAGACCAAAGTGAGCCAGATTCGGCTGTAGTCTGGAACAGGTGGCTGACATCCGGCACGGCAAGTGGAATGTGAGCCAGAGGTGGGCCAGGTTTGGCTGTGATCATGAGGAACATTTAAACATAAAGCAGGACTGTGAAAGGTTCATGTTAGCCAGCACACCATCAGCTTGATTCCATGGTGATAGAAAGTTAAAATCATACAACATACAACATTCTGTATGGATATAGCCATATGTTATGTTATATGTCAACCAATATATATATATATAAATCAGTTAAAATAAGAATATTTGCATGGAGACAGGCGGCAGATTCTCTTCCAGAAAAATTACAAGTCAAATTTATGGAGAGATACGTCCAACTCAAAACAAGGCATTAGGTCTTCATCAGGCAAAAACTGCTTTAAAAACACCATTAACGAAATGAATGCCTTCTATTCAGTTTACTTGAAATCTATGAACTGAAATCTAAGGTGGTGGGTCATTAATGTTATTATTGTCTTGCCTGGGTTGTTTGACAGTGCTAGAGTAAAATAGGCCTAAAACATGCAACAAATGAAGCCCACTAAACAACCCAGCTTCACCTTTTTTATTATTGCCATACTACAACACAAGTCTAGACCAAACCATTTGTTTTCACAGCCTTTACTTTAAAAAGACCCAAGATGAATTTGAGAAATGATAAAACCCTTACAGGCCCCTTAGCCTATTCACCTTATTCCGTAAGATGCCGTATGCGGCGCCAACTTGTTTCCGTTGTATTAGTTAACAAGGGGCAGACGAGCTCAACAGAAAATAAGTTCTACAAGGACTAAAAAGCCGTTTTCAGACTGACCAGGAAATCGGTGCGTTGTTGACTTGTTGTTGCTCGTGTTCATTAAACATTTTACACAAATCAATCAGTGAGACTTTTCCCTCGTTCGTCATTAGCTTTAACGGAGTTCTCGTCAAACGGAAGTGCGTTTACAACAAAAGTGCGTATCTGTGGCAAAAAAGGGCAAAAGTGGGCGGGGCAGAATAAGGTGAATAAAAAGTGGGCTTAATTAAATATTTCTTTTTAGTTGTTATGTGTTATATTACTTAATATGCTAAAATATGCCTACAACTGAGTAATCAACAGAAAAGTAATTTAGAATGATTTTTAAAAAGGGTTCAGACATCTGTTTAAAAGTCAGCAGTCTCCATGGAGATACAAACTGCAACCAGCAGAAGTCAACTGAAGATAACTGATGCTAACAGCAGCTAATGTCACTCAACTGGAGGAAAAGGTGAGTTATTTGGATATGAGGATAGAATAATCTCTCAGTTTACAATTTGTTTTCTTTTATATGTCATTTTATTAGTTTAAAAAGTCACTCCTTGTCACATTCAAGTCATTTCTGTTAGCTTTAGCATTAGCTTGAGCTAGGCTGAGAACAGATTCCTTGTTTTATTATCATGTGAATATTTCACCAATTAAAGGTTTTTGTTTTGTTTTTGTTTTTTTTACATTATAACCTTGTATGTCGCAGGATGTGTGCTGTAGCTGTTGGTGATTCCAGGTTGAGTGGATGAAGTAAACAGAAGACCACCTCAAACTGTCACCACCACAACAGACCGAGCTCTCACTCACTCAGTTTGGCAAACTTCACCAAAGAACCACATGCAGGGACACTTGCTCTCTTTAGGTGGGGACATGTCTCATATGTCATTTAAACAAACTTTCTCTCTTCCTTCAGCATCAGTGACAACTTTGTTGTGACTCTTTGAGGAATAATGTAAAAGACTGATTAAATAAACACAAAGTACTCAAATAAGAATGCTGTATCCCACCATAGTCTCTATGAGAAACAATCTGTACAGAATAGGTTTGAGTGACTGACTGAATATTTATTATTTTTCTTCTCTCTGATAAAAAGTAATTTATATATACATATCAAATAGATTTTATTAGAATGATGACATCCTGTTGGACTTCGAGTACTTGATAATTTAGGATGTAACAACTTTTTGCAACCTTTACTGTTTATCCACCTCATGATGTCTGGTTGGTTTGCCATCATTCTGTCAGTCTGTATCTGGAAGTCCCACAGGATCTTCGCTCTGACATTCTCTACCACCTTTGGAGGTGTTTCCCATTTTGACCTTGGGGTTTCCAGTCCATATTCCGCACAGATGTTTCTGTTCACTACACCAGCCACTTGGTTATGGCGTTTCATGTATGCTTTCCCTGCAGCTTCTTAAACCCTGCAGTTCTGTGCTGCACTGTCTCAGGAGCTACACCTTGGGTCTTGTCTGGTGTGGTAGATCTGGGCCTCTATTGCTCTGGTGCTCAGGGCCTGCTCCTGCTCCATGATGAGCCTCTGTGCTGTCCTTCAGTCCAGCTCACTCTAGGCCACTGGTAGGATTTCTTGATATCAGCCACTTCAGTTATGTTCCGGTGGTATGTCCCATGTCCTTTTCCTCCCATGATGGTCCTTCCTCCGGCACCTCATCCTCTGTTCCCCATTGCCTGAGATATTCACTGAGCATGTCATCATCTGGGGCCTTATCCTTGATGTACTTGTGGATCTTGGATGTTTCATCCTGGATAGTGGCTCTAACACTCACTGGTCCACGGCCTCCTTCCTTACGGCTAGTGTACAGTCTCAGGGTGTGGGATTTGGGATGGAACCCTCCATGCATGGTAAGGAGCTTTCATGTCTTAATGTCTGTGGTCTGTATCTCTTCCTTTGGTCACCTTATTATGCCCGCTGGCCCTGATCACTGGCAGGGCGTAGCTGTTTATCTCCTGGGACTTGTTCTTGCCATTGAGCTGGCTTCTTAGGACTTAGGACCTGTGGTATTCTAAAGTATTTGTACCCATCCTCAATGTCTGCTATTGTTCCTTCTGGGAGTGAGACCCCCTTCTGTGTGGACTACCTTCCCTCTCTGTATGGATATATCCATACAGAATGTATGAATGTATAAAGTATGATTTTAACTTTCTATCACCATGGAATCAAGCTGGGGTTGAGGGTTGGGGTTACAGGAGCTAACCCTTACACAACTGGCCCGCCTTTGGCATGTCCTGTGTGGGCCAGACTACCTACACCACATTTGGCCCACCTGTGGCATGCCGCTTCTGGGCCACCTCTGGCTGACATTCCACTTGCCGTGCCGGATGTCAGCCACCTGTGCTGGACAACAGCAGAATCCGGCCCACTTTAGTCTGCTGTGTTGGAAGCTAATGCAAAGCACGATGAAGTACCTGATTTTCAAGTTCAGATAATTGAAAAGAAGAATTTTCTGGCTTTTATTATAACACAGAATGCTCTCTCAGCATGTGGTTATCCAAAATGGGCTTTCAACAAAGTCAACAGAGCCAAAAAAAACAGGACAAAGGGGAATGGTGTATCTGTCCCCTATGTGTCTGGCCTGTTTGAAAACCTTTTTTTTTTTTTTTTTTTTTCCATTCATGTCATAAAAATATATCATCAGTGACATTATCTCAAACACAGGAAAAATGAATGAAAAGGAGCAGAAAGAAGAGCAATCTTATGTCGTCTGCCCCCTTTTACAACTTGTACTTAAAGGTTGAATGGAGGATTTCTCGCCGATTTGAAAATCTGCGACTGTTAGTCCTTTTTTTGAAAAAGCGCATGCGCAGGTTCCCCCTCCCTCCCTCCCCGTTTCTCCTGAGTGAACGCCTACCAAACCCCGTGCAAACAGGTTAAACAGTTACCTGTCCAGCAGAAACTTTGCAGCGGAGGCATCAGTTGAAGCCTGTTCTGTCTTTCAATGCTCGCCAGCGCGTAAACGATTCCCCCAGAATAACACGCGTTTTGTTTCTTTCCTCTGCAGACTTTCGTCTATTCTGTGATAGCTCGAAAACAGTCTTTCTCTTTCGTCCCTCAGCCATTTCGGTACTTCGCGGATGAAAGTTTAGACCTACAATGACGGAACTCGCCGCTAACCTCCTGCTACATAAACACACTAGCATATCAACCACGCATGCGCGGCCAGGGGAGCAAGCGTTTCCCCTGGACGAGCCTGTGGGCGGGCACTAGCACCAGGGAATGATTGACACCTGAGCGGACCAGTTATTTGTGCTACCCACAAGGAAATTAGATTCTGATTTGTTGCCCGAAATCCTCCATTCAACCTTTAAGACTGATGGTTTAAAAACACATGGCACCAAATGTTTTCCTTCATTAACACAATTACATTGAAAATATATTCATCCTTTTAACTGCAACAACTTTATTTTCTTTTTCATACTTATATTTCATTATTATGATATGATTATAGCTTTTATGCTTTTCTTGAATGCCAGTATTTGTTTTTGATTCTTTAATTTCTTTGTCAAGCTCATTCCACAAAGGAACTCCTTTTACAGCAATGCTTTGCTCCATTACTTTGGTTCTGAATCTGGGTTTTTTGAAAATGCCTGTTCCTTTCCGATTATAGTGATTCCTTGAATATTTACGGGTAATATGTTGCACTTTACTTTATACATTACTTTCAGTATACTTAATTCAACAATATCCGAGAAGGAGGGTCAAGGACAGGGGATGCTCCGGGACATTTATCCACGGCTAAATTATATTGAACATTGTTTAATTGAACTGCTTTCTACCTGTGGCCCATCGAGGCAACTGTTGTTGTGATTTAGGGCATTACAAAAATAAATTGAATTGAATATCATGAATTTGTAATACTTTAAGTTGGACAAATAATGGGTTCGACAATTCTCAAGGCCCTTTTTTGTAAAATAAATATTGGTTGCATAAATGTTTTACATGCTGACCCCCAAATGTCTACACAGTTGGTTCAGTACGGGGCAATTATTGAATTTTACAATGTTAATAATGCAGAACTATTTAGTGAAAACTTTGCTTTATGCATCACTCCAACGGCTTTGGATATTTTTAATTTTTGTGTCATTTATGTGAGATCTCCAGCTCAGATCTAGTCCTAAAAATTTAGTTTCTTTGACTCTTTGAATTTCTACCCTATCTATTTCCAATGTTATGTCATTTTTTCTCTTTTTATCACTGAACAATATAAAGTTTGTTTTTTTTAGTAATGAGAATTATTCCATTTAAATCAAAACACTGTTTGAGCTCTTCATTTACTACTTTTGTAACCTCTTGAATATTTTTTTCAGAATAGATAGATACGTTTACAAAATCATTAATATATAAGATAAATAGTTCTGGCCCAAGGATGGAGCCTTGAGCAACACCCCATTTAATATTATATCTCTCTGATTCTGTGTCATTTATCTGCACATATTGTTTTCTGTTTTCTAAAGATCTTGTAATCCATTGGTGAGCCAACCCTCAAATGCCATACTTCTGTAATCTTGAATGATTTACTACATGATTTACTACATTAAACATTTTTGTATGTTTATGAAAATACTTACAAAATGAGTTCTATTATCCATTTCAGTTGCTATTTTTTCAGTTAGTTGCATTATTGCCATTGCTGTTGAATGTCCTTTTCTAAAGCCATACTGACTATTGTTCAAATTGTTTTGCCAATGTTATGTTTCCAATAAATAATTCATGTCCGTTTCTGTCATTAATAATATTTAACAACTGCAGAGCCTCAGCAGCTTAAACTCAGAGCCGCAGTGTTTAAGCTGCTGTAGGCGTTAGCCTTTATCATTTAACACAATCCCATTAAGCAAAATGCATATCACCTACAGCTATTACACCGGTATTTCGATATATGATATGCCCCAGCTTTAATGATTTGAGAACAACAGTCCGCTAGCATGGGATGCTAACTCATGCTAACATTCACTTTTCAACATGTTTTTTGCAACATTTGCATTTCTAAAATGATAAACATACTAATGTAATACATTTCAAATGTAAATAGAGAATCAGTATAAAGAATATAGTTCTGAAAAGTTCCACATTTCCATTAGTGTGATGCGGAGCGGGACAGCCTAAGGTGTTTCCACTGAACAAAAGTGGACCGTACCGCCCCATTTGAGGGGTATGAAGGGCAAGGGCAAGAGGTACTAGCTCCCAGAAGGTTCCAAAGGGACTGGTAAAGCTGATTGGATGAGAGAGAACAAAAGAGAACGCAGACTCAAGTGAGAGTGAAATGGAGAAAAGCAGATATAAAGACAAAATAATCATTCCTCATCAAACGCCAACTTGATCTTGTGAAAAACCAGCGTATTTTCAGAGACGATAACTTTGTTTGCTGAGCCGACAGAGTTAGCAAAACAGTGCTTATGGCAGCCAACTCTATCCAAACCTTAGGCATTATAAAACATGGCGCAGAGGTGCAGAAAAGTGAAATAAAATGCAGAAAATGAAAATAAAAATATATTTGCATGGGGTTGTTTGCACAAATAAAAAAAAACATTCACCTGGAAGGTGAATGTCACGGCGGTGAAAGCGTGAACCTGAGTTTGGCCACTGCAAGAAGACTGCAAGAATGAGCAGAAAAGAAAAGGACATGACACCAAGCCGGTGGGGCAGGCTTGTATTTGATGGTGATGAGAAAGGATATGAGTTGTGGGAGACGAAGTTTTTGGGCCACCTCTGTCTCCAAGGTTTAAAGGACGCCATTCTGAACCACCCCGGTCCAGACGATGAAGAGGATGAGGAGAAGAATGCCGAGGCTTACGTGGAGCTCATTCAATTTTTGGATGACAAGAGCCTGTCGCTGGTGATGCGCGAGGCTGCAGATGACGGGCGCGTGGCGCTGAAGATTCTCTGGGAATATTATGCTGGCGAAGGGAAGCCCAGAGTAATTAACTTGTACACACAGTTAACGTCACTACAGAAGTCGCCGATGGAGAATGTCACTGAATTTGTCATTAGAGCAGAGACCGCGATCACCGCTTTAAGAAGTACGGGTGAGGCGCTCAGTGATGGACTTCTAATAGCAATGGTGTTGAAGGGGCTGCCAGCATGGATGTATTAAAAGAACTGGATAAGGTACGCCCCCTCTGTCTGTGGTCCCAGATTGATTTGTGGCCGTGTGAGGTACTGCAGCCTCTTGGAACCAGCCTTTTTCTAAAATTGCTCATTATAATTGCAGACAGTACTGAATTATTATCTGTATTTAAATAAAATAGAAGGAAATGTTCTTTTCTACCGTTTCTTAAATCACCGAAATTACCGTTTTTATATGAAGTGGGGTATTGTCGTCACGTGGCGCCCTAAAGCAAAGATGGCAGCCATCATTTCAGGAAGTAAAACAAAGATGGCAGCCATCGTATCAGGAAGTAAAACAAAGATGTCAGCCGCCGTATCAGGAAGTAAATGCGGAAGTAAGAAACTTTTTTGGGGTCATGCGCCAATGAGCACTCTCCATAGGGATAAACAGGACGGCCATCTTGGATTCATCTTCCAGGTTTTATTATAGTTCTATGGCTGCCAGAGACATTTAAGCCATACATTTTTGCCATACATATTTCACAGAGCGAAGATAAAATTACTTTTTCTGAGTTTAAGACAAAGCTGCGGAGTTATGAGGACATCGAGAATATGCGCGTAGCTGCGTTTGAAGATAATATAATGAAGGCGAAAGCACAGTTTGGCACAAGACTCGCACGGGAGAGCGCAACAGATAGCGCCAATTTAGACATTGTCTGTTACAGGTGCGGCACCAGAGGCCACAGCCAGAGCCTGTCCACGTAAACAGTGGTGCAATCTCTGTAAATGTACAACGCACAACAACTCAACGTGCAGACGAAGGAAACATCGGGATGACGTACGGGGGCTGTCCGACATGTCGAACAAGGAATATGCTTTCCGGATAAGCGACGCAGAGATGAAGGAGCCTGACGTCAAGAACAGAAGTCTGATGGTGGATGTGGGTGCAACGTCACATATCATCACAGACATCGCAAAGTTAAAGAGGTTTGATGCCAGTTTCCAGGCCGGGACGCAGTGCGTGAAACTGGTGGATGGCACAAGGAGCAGCGGGGTCGCCAAACAGAGAGGTGACGCAGAGGTGTGGCTGGTCGACAGCAGAGGACAACGCTGAGGAGCGCCCAGTGGGCGGGGCTACCGCGCTCAAATTGAGCCGCCGACTGTAGGCTGCCATGTTTGCAATCTGCTGCTGACCGCTAGGGGCCGCTGCGGAAGTAGAATTTTTCAATGCAAGTCAATGGGGAGTTAGACGTTTCCAAACCTACTTTAGAGCCTGGCTCAAAATACGGCTTTGGTCTCAAACGTTAGCTTACGGCTCTGTGACGTTAGCTGAGGGGGGTGAATTTTTTTGAACCAGGCTGGTTTAGCCTGTGATTTTTTAAAGTTCGTGCATATCTAATGAAGAAGGCGGGCTTTACGCGCCGGAAATGTCAGGGCGCAGCCATACACCTACGAGTGGGCGGTAACCATAGAGGCAACGACGGCAGTACGTCAGCAAAAGGCCGCCCCAAAGTCGCCCTCTCCCCGCCTCCCCACCGAGGGGGGAGTGGTGGGGGCTAACCCGCGGCCATTTTGAATTCTCCATGAATGAGCCGCATTATCATGAATGGGGCGGAGCGACAACCGTCTGTCCACTATTTTTATGTCTATGGGAGCGCCCTGTACATCCCAACATATCCTCAAGATATCTTCTCTGTGAAAGCTGCCACCTCCTGTGGCGCCACAGTGATCTTTAGTGAGAGGAAGAATGTTTTGCTGCATAAAGACGGTACCAAGTTCCCCATGTACACAACAAACTGTACTATCTGCACACTTTAGACAGTGAGTGTGATGACCAACGTAACACATGCCATGATTTGCAGACCTGGCATGAAATTCTAGGACACTGCAATTATGCAGATGTATTGAAGCTAAAACATGTCGTTGAGGGCATGGAGATTAAAAATTAGGGATATAAAACAATACCAAATTGTGAAATTTGCACTCAGGGGAAGTTTATCCAAACAAGGAACAGAGGACCAGATGCACCGCTGGAAATGGTGCACACCGATTTAGCCGGTCCTATTGACCCTATGTCCAGAGAAGGTCATAAATATGCACTGTCCTTTACAGATGATTATTCAAGTGCAGTGTTTGTGTACTTCCTGAAAAATAAGAGTGACAATGCAGGCTATGGAAAAGTTTCTAGCCGACATGGCCCCTTATAGGCGGGTTAAATGTATGAGGTCCGATAATGGTACTGAGTACACTGGGAAGGAGTACCAGGCATTAATGGGCCAGAGTAGTACCTCAGCCCCATACTCTCCACATCAAAATGGAACTGCTGAACGCAACTTGAGAACTCTGTTTGACATGGCCAGGTGTATGCTCATACAGAGTGGGCTACCAAAGATGTTATGGACCTATGCTGTCCAGACAGCTGCTGTAGTGAGGAATAGATGCTTCAGCAATCGCACTAAACAGACTCCTTTCTACATGCTGACTGGCAGACGGCCTAATGTGTCCAGGATGCAGAAGTTTGGTCAGTTGTGTTATGCATACAAACATCAAAAAGGAAAGTTGGATTCCAGGTGTGAGAGAGGACTTTTTGTTGGATATGACAAGAATAGTCCGACCTTTGTGTACTATCCCAGCAATGGAAAAGTGCAAAAACACAGACTTGTGGAGTTTGTCTCCAGAACAAATGCAGAAGTGTTGGATGCTGATGAGGAAGATTTTGTAGTCAACAGACAGGCAGTTAAAACTCCACCTGTTTGGCCATATATAGCTGAAAAACAAGAGGTCACAGCAGAATGATAATCAAATGAACAAAGAACTTGACCAACCACAAACAGAAAGTGATGAAAAACTTCCTGACCAAAGGCGATATCCTGAAAGAGAGAGGAAGATGCCTGATTATTTTGGTGATTATGTTTGCGGTTTTGAGGATGACCTAACTAATATTGACTATTGTTACAGACTTTTGTACCTATAAAGAGGCTGTAACGTCACCAGATGCGAGAAAGTGGGTTAGTGCAATGGATGAAGAAATGCAATCATTAACAGACAATGTAACGTTTACTCTGAGCACTTTACCACAGGGCGCAGATGTAGTGAGGGGTAAATGGGTCCATGCACTCAAAAAGAACTCAAATAAATACAAGGCCTGATATGTCGCCAAAGGGTACAGTCAGAAGAAAGGCGTGAACTATGAGGAGACGTTTTCTCCTACTGCTAGCATGACCAGCATCAGGGGGCGGGCACAAAAAGCAACTCAGGAGAATCTAATAGTCCACCAGATGGATGTGAAAACAGCCAATTTACATGCACCTATTGAATATAACATTTACATTGAACAGCCTGAAGGTTACGAGGTGAAGCCTGATCAGAAGGACAAAGAAAATTACATATTGGTGTGTAAATGTTACATGACTACCTGTGTGAAAATAACTTTGTGCAAAACCTAGTTGATCATTGTGTCCATAGCAGAGTAAATAACAATGAAAAAGTGTATATAATCATCTGGGTTGATGATCTAATTATTGCCACTGATGATGAAGACATTCTGAAACGTGTCAAAGAAATGCTCACAACCAAATTTAGCATGAAAGATTTAGGAAAATTAACACATTTTCTGGGCATTGATTTTGAGCAGACTGATGATTATATCAAGATGTCACAGCATAAGTATGTTGATAAAATATTAGACAGATTTGATATGCAAAACTGTAAAGTCAGAGCTACCCCCTGTGAACAGAAATTGGACTACAGTGATGATGCTGAGGAGATGGAAGGTGTCCAAAAATACAGGGAGGCAGTTGGTAGTTTAATCTATCTGGCAACTTGTAAAAGGCCAGACTTAAGTTTTGTGGTGAGTAAGCTGTCTCAGTATTTCACAAAACCAACTTCTGAACAATAGACTACAGTAAAACATACTCTGCGCTATTTAAAAGGTAACCAAAACAAAGTACTATGTTTCAGAAAATACAGAGATGATAATGTGATGTACGCCTATAGTGATGCTAATTGGGCTGCTGATGTGAGTGACAGGCTATTGCATTAGGTCTGAACAAAGATGGACCAGTATCTGCTGGAAAACCAAAAGACAGCCTACTGTAGCACTGTCCACCTGAGAGGTCGAGTATATGGCTTTGGCTGCGACCATACAAGAGTGGATGTATTTGCAACAGCTCTTAAGAGTGTTTTGATGGACGCATATATGGATGTAAAATTTTTGGAGACAACCAAGGAGCTATAGCTTTAGCAAAGAATCCTGTGCACAGACAATGTGGAAACGTGGATATCAAATATCATTTTGTGAGATCCATGTTAAATGAAGGCAGGATTAACCTGGAATATTGTCCCACTGATGAGATGGTTGCAGATTTGCTAACAAAACCAGCAACCAAACTAAAGTTATTGATGTCTGAAATGTTTCTGTTTGGTCTGTAATATGAATATTTGTGTTAAAGATGTAAAGGCTTGACTGTGTTTATTATAACTAATGGATTCTTAAAATGTGAGCAAGTGGGGTGTAGAGATGTGCTTTCATTATTGATGTTATGTTTATTTCACATGCTGTGTTGCAGCCAATGACGTGTGTTTATTTTGTCACGTGAACGGATCCAGAAAATTATGAATGGCCTACACCTGTGAGAAAAATAAATGAAGTGTGACCGTGAGAAACTGTGTTCACGCACACAAAAAGAATGATTTGTTATCTGTGTTTAATGTCCACGTTAAACTCTGTGTGAGGGACCCTGCTAACAGTTATATTCTAAAGAATGTATTTTTACAAAACATTCAACATAGCGGTTCATGTACGTGTGGTACGCTGGAGCCACAGCCAGGGACAAACAGAGACTACAGCACATTGTGCGCTCTGCTGAGAAGGTGATCGGCTGCAGCCTTCCATCTGTCCAGGACCTGTACGTCTCCAGGACTCGGGGACGAGCAGGTCGGATCACAGCTGACCCTTCTCACCTGGACACGGACTATTTGAGCCACTCCCCTCGGGCAGGAGGCTACGGTCCCGCCACAAGAACAGTTTCTTTCCCTCTGCCGTTGGACTCATGAACACTCTGTAACACCTGCCACTTTAACAATATATTATATAAGAGCTCTTTGCTATTTACTGTCTGTCCAACTGTACATTTCTGTATATAGTCTTAGTCTATCTTAGTCTATTCTATTTTATTTTATTCTTAATCTTATGCATGCCTCTTTTATTTATTTTCATTCATTCATTCATTCATTGTTTTATGTTTCACCTTACGCCGAAGCAAGTTCCTATGTTTGTGAATTCTGATCACTGACAATGGAAATAAACCAATTCTGATGTTAAGATTTATATATTTCAAAACCAAATGATATTTGTACAACACTATTTGTATATTTATACCAATCCAAAAACTCATTTGTACAGGTTAAAGTGGCTATATTTGCAAATCAAAATGTATTGGTTCAAATCATTTTGCATATTTGCATTTACACTTGTGCAACATGTAATTACTAAACTTATTTGTATGAATTGGGGAGATCTGCAGCATGAAGAAAAAAATTCAGATATGATTTAAATTTTTATTAATGAAGTAAACATGTTTGTATGACGTCAGCTGCTCATGTAGCGGCCCCCGACCCCTGCCCATTAACAGAAGCAGCCCAAGCCGGTCCCAAGTGAATCAGCAAAACAGAAAGTTATATTTTCAACCCCTGTTACACTTGTGCAACATGTACGACATATTTACTAAGTTTTTGGCAGGAATTGAACCCCATAACAGATATCACACAAACACCACTTCAGACTTGAATAGTCAGCGTGAGAGAGAGAGAGAGAGAGGGAGAGAAAGAGAGAGAGAGAGAGAGAGAGAGAGAGAGAGAGAAAGAGACAGAGGGAGAGAAAGAGAGAGAGACAGAGGGAGAGAAAGAGAGAGAGAGAGAGAGAAAGAGACAGAGGGAGAGAAAGAGAAAGAGAGAGAGAGAGAGAGACAGAGGGAGAGAAAGAGAGAGAGAGAGAGAGAGAGAGAAAGAGAGAGAGAGAGAGAGATAGACAGACAGACTCGCCCCTGGAGAGAAAGAGAGTGGGCTGTGCCTTATGGATGACGTTTAGCACACCATCCAATCGGAAGCTCCGTATGCAAATGACAGAAGCTTCTCGGAAGTGGAGCACAGCAGCGGATACATATCAGGCAGTGGCAACACGGCTAAATGCTACTAACTGCGTGTGTGCTAGCTCCAAACAGCCCGGGACGGACCACAAGGACACGGGACACAGAGCAGGCTCACACCGGCAGCACAGCTCAGGGCTCCGTGGCTCCGTGGACACATAAATGTTGCGTAGACGTCTGTTTCCTCCACACGGCCATTAATATGAGACTCTGCTGCTGCGTTTAAGGAACAGGCGGAACGAGGGCTGAGCTCATCCTCAGCGAAGGTGAGTCATTTGTGTTTAAAAGCTCCTGCGTTTAACTGAGTCAACATTTTATTATTTTCTGTGTATTACTTCTTTTTTTTTTTTCTTTTTTTTTTAGCTTTGTGTTTTATTTTTGCGATGTTAAATCTATTTCAATTCCCCAAAAATATAAATAAAAATTGACCAAGCTGAGGAGGGGAGAATTTAGTGTTGGGTTTGTAGACACATGACAACGTTTTTAATTTGAATATGAACGTGTTAATGTTGATTCAGTTGCACTCGTCTGTCTCCGCTTGTCCTCAAACGCTTTCGCCTGCGCTGTCAGTCCGTCTGTCGTGACAAACACAGGCGATGCTAACATTTGCTCCAAACGCAGTGATTCTTCAGCCAACACAATCAGGCTGTTTTCAACCCCGATGAGTCTAAAGTGCTTTATTTAGTAGCACGGCACAGGGATTGGCCTGCAGCTGTACGGGAAGGACCGTGGCTCAGGATGACCCTGATCGTGTCATGTAATACTTCCTTATGTAAACAGCGCAGTTAAAAGGGAGCTAAGCATATTTCTCGTTTCTTTTAGGTGTGACCGTATCACTGTTCCCTTGGACTTGTCACCAGTTGTTATAAAAGGTTCCCTTTTAAGAAAACGTAAGTAAAATCCTTTAAAGTGTGTTTTACAGGTTTTTATGATTTTCTAATCTTTACTTAATTTGGTGGGATAATACATACAGTATTATACAATACCTGTGAAGAAAAGAGTACAAATCAGATGTAGAGCAGAGTACTGTGATGACATCACACTGTGAGACTTTATCCAGACGTTTATCCGGCACAGTTTACAGACAAGAAACATGTTCATTATGTTCATTGTTAAATAATTCTATGACTGACAGACTGAAATGGGTGAGTAAGCAATAACTTTCGACAGTTTATGGAGAACTAGCTCTGGTTTTCATGTTCTTTAGTAACGAAACTGTAGTTAATTACATCATAATGCACCTTTAGGAATGCCATCAGCCTAATTCTCTTTTATATAAATTAATAGTACCATATCTACAAAACTTCTCTGTCCAGGCCTTTGTTACTAGAGTAAAACTAGTCAATTAACATTACCACAGATAAAACATGCAACAGATGTTGTTAGTCTAACATAAATTCCGCTTATCAATTTTTTCAACTTTTTTATTCTTATCCGGTGGAAATCAATAAATGGAAACCTTCTCTGTCCTGTTCGTATTGATTGCTGATATATTTGAACAAAACTGAGCCCAGACTATGGCATATTGTCAAAAACAAAACAAAATCAGCTGTGAAATCGCCATGGCTTAAGCCCTATCTGGATGGTACTAATTTCACCTCTGGACCTTATATGATTGATAAATGACCTTGTTACCTCTGAGTTTCATGAAACGTATCCGCACGGGAACGGGGACAAGGAAAGCCCGATTTTTACTTCTGTAGGTGGAGACTCCGGCTGTTTTGACTTGTTGACTACTAAAATAATGGTTAATTGCTGCCCTAAAAATGTATGATGTATCATTGTGTTGTGAAGTGTTGAGTTTTTCCCTTTGTGGAGCATGAGCATTATACACTGTCGAACAATTCCCTGTAACTTTGCTCAGACTTTGCTCCCCGTTGCAGCATGAGCACGCACGAGTCGAGCGTGAACACCCTCTCCCCCGAGATGCCGGCCATGTTCGACGGCATGAAGCTGGCGGCGGTGGCCACGGTGCTGTATGTTATGGTGCGCTGCCTGAACCTGAAGAGCCCCACCGCCCCACCAGACCTCACCTTCCAGGACACGCCCCTCAACCGTTTCCTGCTCAAGTCCTGCCCCCAACTGACCAAAGAGTGAGTCCTGCCCAACCTTTTTTCCCTTTACAGCTTGTTCTGGAGATTTTAGTGCTGTTTGGAGCTTTGCAGGCAGTGGCTGTCATTCCATAACTTGAGTCATTTACCCAGTTTGTGTCAACCATGAAACCAAAACATTTCTCTCAGTTGTAGCCTTAATCCGTCTTTCAATTAAGTTCAAGTTGAGTAAGTTTCATAATATTTATTTTTAGATAAAGAGGTTAAATCTGGCCCCTGCTTTAAAATCACTAAACACGTTAAATACAGAGGTGCCAAACTACAGAAGTTGACTAAGTAAAAGTACATCTGAAACTCCAGTACTTGATTAAAAGTACAGTAAGTAAAAAAGTAAAAACACAGTTTATCAATTGAATTATGGGCTTTATGATGAATGAATTACAGTTTATCAGACATTAATAAAGGTATTTGTTAGTAGTGTGGTCACAATATCAAATTGTAGTGTTACATACATTTTAAAAACGGCAACAGCAGTCCTCGAATGTTGGTTTGTTGGTGGCCTTTTTACCTGCAGCCAAAATCACACTCCAAAGATATACATCTATTTTATCCATGGCTGGAGTTTTTGAGGCCCATATACATAGTTCTGAACTCCAGTGGGATGGGGCTGCCAAAATATTTTTGAGTGCTTTGTTAATCTCACTCCAGTGTTTCTGAACCATAGGACAGTCCCAAAACACATGGTAGTGATGGGCCAAATGGCAGCAACAGTTTCTCCAGCAGTTAGTTTCCCTTTGAATAATGAGCACGCTGACATGGTGTAATAAAAAACGTGAAACATTCTTCCAACAAAACCTCCGGTCAAATATGTGATGTAATTGTCCATTGTTAATAAATGGTTTCCTATTCCTCAACTGTCAAAATAAAATTACCTTCTCTTTACCACTTATTCTGATTTGTATGACTTGTATGACAAATTTCAATCAGAGGATTATTTAGCATATCAAAGCTTCCCATTTGATTTTATTTAATAATCTTGTAAAATATTTTTGTTATCTAGATCTTAAATCTTAAGTCTGTGCTGTTGGCTACAAAGTTTGGCTCATAAGCCAACCAGTTCAAAATTTTAACATCTTTGTTTAGTTGAAGTAGTAGTAGTTTTGAAGTAAGTACAGATTGTACCCAGGGATTCTGGGGTACTTCCTCCATTTGACCCAGGCGTTTGTCCTCTGTCAGAGGTCTGTAGATGAACCTCTGGTAAAACATCACACTCAATGTTTCCATTGTGCTTTGTATTCTTGAATTGCCAGTACAGCAGTGCTCTGATTTGAAGGGAGATAACGTAGTTCCCCAACCACCTTTTTCTTTTAACAGCTGTAAAGTTTTGAACTGATTCAAAACCTTGCCATATAATTCTTGAGATTATTTTATTGCTCTTATTGATTAACAGATTGGGGATGAATATTGGCAGAGTTTTGAATAGATAAAGAAATCTCGGCAATTTCAATTTTATTCATTTTCAAGCTTTTCACTCAGACTTGGGTAATTAATAAGATGAATCTTTTCAAGATCTTTCTGTATTGTGTAGAACGTTTTTTCTAAAATTGTTGATATGTGAATTACTCAAGGGGACTAGGAGGACAAGATGGCTGCTGCTGTGACAAGCTGGATTGTTCAGCTCTGACAATCTATTAAATATCTCCCAGGAAAAGTGCCATCCATGCTACCAACTAAGCATTTGTGAGTTAGTGAACATTTTGTCTCCTACCTGAGGAATATTTTGGCACGGGACAAATCTGGGAGCTACATGTGTGATATGTGTTTGGCAGTCAACTAAGACTTATAACTCGGCAATATAATTCAGCAACAAAACTGGACAAAGAATACTGAACAATGGCAAAGAAGATGGCAGAAGTTAAAAAAATGACTTAAAACTTAGTTAAGTTCTGTGGTTAAGCAAAAACACCTGCTGAAGTTGGCATTGGCAAGGAAAAGGACAAGAAAATTGAGGAATTACAAAAAAGGGTGGATGATTTAGAACAATACACAAGGATGGAAGACTTGGTGATAGCTGGATTGGAGACTAGACATTGCACCCACGCCAGGACTACAGCTGGTGATAAGGATGACAAAGACGCACCGCCAGACAACACACACTTGAGCAAATCAAATCAATTTAAATCAATTTATTTTTATAATGCCCAAAATCACAACAACAGTTGCCTCGATAAGGCACAGGTAAAAGCAGTTCAGATAACTGTCCCAGAATGCCCCTGTCCTTTGACCCTCCGCGGCGAGGAAAAACTACAAAAAACCCCATGGGAAAAAGTAGAAACCTCGGGGAGAACCACAGTGAAGGAGAGATCCTACTCCCACGGACGGACAGGCTGCAGATGAACTAGGACTGACATCCACTTGGACTGTGGAGCCAGAACCACTCAAGAGGGAGGTGGCTTTAAAGAGTTCCTCCAGGCGGACGAGGAGCAGTTCATCCAGTGTAGAGAGATCCTCCAGCAGGAGATGAGGAACAGTTCATCTAAGTAGATGGAGTTCATCCAGGCAGACGAGGTATGGCTAATCCAGCTGTCCAGGCGGGTGGCGCATAGATCATCCAGTGTAGAGATCGATCCTCCAGACAGATGGGGGTGGGGGGTCGTCACTGGAGCAGCCGCTGCAGTGTTTGAAACAGTCTCCACTCCCCGGGGTAAGTGGAGAGAAAGAAAGAAAGAAACATGTGAACAGCAATGAACAGACTACAGTTGAAGTAATATTAAATATTGTTGATAGGTAAAGTAGGAAGAACCAGAGGACAGTGTTCAAGCTGCCATACTTCCCCCAGCAGAGTCGCTCCAAGGGCAGCGTAGCTAAAACTGTAGGTTTTTATTTCTGTTCCTAACTGGCCTGACCATAAGCTATTTCAAAGAGGAACGTTTTGAGCCTGGTCTTAAATGTAGAGACTGTGTCGGCCTCTTTTACATGAACAGGAGCTGGTTCCATAACATAGGAGCTTGGTAGCTAAATGCTCGACCTCCTACTGTGCTTTTAGAGACTCTGGGGACTAACAATAGTCCAGCATTTTGAGAACGAAGAGCTCTGTTTGGATGGTACGCTACTATTGCATCTTTGAGGTAGGATGGGGCCATATTGTTTATAGCTTTATAAGTCAGGAGGAGGATTTTAAATTTGATTCTAAACTCAACAGGAAGCCAGTGAAGAGACTCTAACACTGGTGAAATATGATCTCTTTTTCTAGTACCTGTTAATAATCTTGCTGCTGCATTTTGAACCAGTTGACAGCTTCTTATAGAGCTTTTAGGACACGCTGTAAGCAGGGCGTTACAATAGTCTAATCTGGATGTGACAAATGCATGGATGAGTTTTTCGGCATCATATCTGGGCAGGATTTGTCTAATTTTGGCTGATGTTACGCAAATGAAAGTAGGCTGTTTTACTTGATTTATATGTGCTTTGAACCAGAGATCTTGGTCAAATAGGACCCCAAGGTTTCTTACAGTAGAGCTGGGGGCTACAGTGATATTGTCCAGAGAAACTATCTGGTCAGATAAAGAGTCTGGCAGGTGCTTAGGGCCCAGCAGAATGACCTCGGTTTTTTCAGGGTTAAGGAGCAGATAATTAAGAGTCATCCAAGTTTTTATGTCTTTCACGCAGGCACTAAGTCTGTCTGCTTGATGGGTCTGATCAGGTTTCATTGATAAATACAGCTGAGTGTCATCTGCATAGCAGTGGAAGTTAATGCCATGCTTTCTGATGATCATACCTAAGGGCAGCATATAAAGTGTAAACAGAACTGGACCGAGTACTGAACCCTGCGGCACACCGTAGGTTACATTGGAACATGGGGAAGATCTCTGGTTTACATTAACAAACTGGTACCTATCAGATAGATAGGATTTAAACCAGCTTAGGGCGGTTCCATTGACATCACATTCTAACCTCTGCAGTAGAATGTTGTGGTCGATGGTGTCAAACGCTGCGCTGAGGTCCAACAGAACCAGGATTGAGACCTGGCTTTCTAGTGAAGTATTTATTATATTAAGAATGGGATTTACGGGAACAACAAGTCATTAACTTCTTCCACAGCAAAGACATTCCTCTTGAAAGAAAAAACATTTCTGCATGCCACACTATCCCTCAAACACAAGGAAACCACCCCAAAATAATTCTGAGGTTTGTGAACCGCAAACACAAAGTAAAAGTGTTAAAGTTATCCAAAAAACTCAAGGGCACAGATGTTTATGTAAATGAGCATCTCACAAGGAAAAATGCAAAGATAGCACGACAGGCAAGAGTGGTGAAGAGACAAAAGAGCACCCAGGACACATGGACAAGGAACTGTAAAGTATGATCAAACTTAATGGAACACCAGAGCAAGCCAAAATAATAACAATACTAGAAATCTAAGACTTGGACAAATTTAAATAAAGACTACAATATGAAAAATGACCACTTGGAATTGTACAACCAAATAGGTTAACTAAAAAGAAGAAATAAATCAAACAATAGAAGAACAAACAGTCTTCAAGACTTTTGAATGCCAGGAGGAATCCAAGTCATATGATCAAGAAACAGACATTGATCCTGATAGTTATTTGTCCATCCATCCATCCATCCATTTTCTTCCGCTTATCCGGGGCCGGGTCGCGGGGGCAGCAGTCTAAGCAGGGACTCCCAGACTTTCTCCACCCCAGACACTTCCTCCAGCTCCTCGGGAGGGTTCCCGAGGCGTACCCAGGCCAGCCGAGAGACATAGTCCCTCCAGCGTGTCCTGGGTCTTCTCTGGGGCCGCCTCCCGGTGGGACATGCCCAGAACACCTCCCGAGGGAGGCGTCCAGGAGGCATCCGGGACAGACGCCCGAGCCACCTCAGCTGCTCCTCTCGAAGTGGAGGAGCACCGGCTCTACTCCGAGCTCCTCCCATGTGACTGAGCTCCTCACCCTATCTCTAAGAGAGCGCCCAGCCACCCGGCGGAGGAAGCTCATTTCGCCCGCATGTATCCGCGATCTTGTCCTTTCGGTCATTACCCAGAGCTCATGACCAGGTGAGGGTAGGAACGTAGACTGACCGGTAAATCGAGAGCTTTTTGACTCTTTTGACTCAGCTCTTTCTTCACCACAACGGTCCACGCCCTGACTGCGCCTAGAAATTCTGTCCATAAAAATGATGAACAGAACCGGTGACAAAGTGCAGCCCTGGTGGAGTCCAACATGCACTGGGAACAGGTCTGACTTACTGCCGGAAATGCAAACACAGCTCCTGCTCCGGTCATACAGGGACCGGACAGCCCTTAACAAAGGGCCCCGGACCCCATACTCCCGGAGCACCCCCCACAAGGCGCCCCAGGGCACGCGGTCGAATTCCTTCTCCAGATCCACAAAACACATGTGGACTGGTTGGGCAAACTCCCATGAACCCTCGAGCACCCGATGGAGAGTATAGAGCTGGTCCAGTGTTCCACGACCGGGACGAAAACCACACTGCTCCTCCTGAATCTGAGGTAGTTATTTGTCCAAGAATCTAAATTTGGATTGTGGATATTACTCCCCCCAAAAAAATGACATTAAAGCATTAACCAAACAATTCTCTTTGATCCATTTCAACAGCAGGAATCTCTTCCGAAAAAAAAAGAAAAAAAAAAAGGATAAAATAAAGGATTACCTAAATCATTTTAAATTCAAATTCAGTGTTGTGGCAGTTACAGAGACTTGGTTATGTGATGATAAAGAGCTGGACAGTGAACTAGAAGGCTTTGATTTATTTAATCAAAACAGGAGAAATAGAAAGGGTTGTAAAAAGGGTTATCAACTGTAAGATTATTGAAGAAATGATTGTAAATGGTAAATGGTAAATGGTCACATTTATATAGCGCTTTTCTACCTTTTTTAAGGCACTCAAAGCGCTTTACATCAAGGAACCATTCACCCATCCACTCACACATTCATACACCAGTGTACGCAGACACTGGGGGCAAGGTGGGTTAAGTGTCCTGCCCAAGGACACAACGGCATTATTCATCTGAAGGAGCTGAAATCGCACCAGTGTCTGTATTATGTGTGTATTATGATCGAAATAAGGAATAACCTAGTAAAAAAAAAAAGTATATTAATTAGCTGTATTTATAGGACTCCAGGATCATGCATTGATGAGTTTAATAAGAAAATCTCTGAGTTATATTCCAAACAAAACAATAAGGCTCTTTTGGTATATGGGGATTTTAACATTGATTTGTTGAAATCATTTGAACATAACTCATAAAAACAACAGATTTTGTAAATAGTATGTTTGGTTTGGGTTTGTACCCTTTAATATCAAAACCTAGCAGAATAACTAAGGACAGTGCTAATTTGATAATATCTTTGTTAACATAACAGATAGAAAAGGTAAAAGTGGATTATTTCTGACGGACATAAGTGACCATCTGCCAGTGTTTGTGGTGTTTGACATCAAGTTAAAGGTGGGAAAAGTAGACGTATATAAGTTACAGACAATCAGAACTAGTCAAGGCTTTCAAAGCAGAACTTGGTAACTTTATAAAACAAAATTTGTATTAAATAAGAAATGTTTGCATATATTATGCTCCTCTCTTGTACTTCCCTATCTGACCTACTGCTCAGAAATTTGAGGAAATGCTTGTAAAACATGTTTAGATCCTATAATTAAATTACAAAAAAGAGCAATAAGAATAATTAATAAAGCTGGATTCCGTGACTGTACAAACAACCTTTTTATCAAATCAAATATATTCAAATTTATGGACATAGCAATGTTTGAAATTTTGTTTCATGTTGTGAGAAAGGATCTTCCTCATTATAGCCTCAGAGGTTTATTTCAGTTTAAAATGAGTAAAGTAAGAACTAATGTTAGGCAAAGATGTGTGTCTGTGTTAGGAACAAAACTCTGGAATGATCTCAGTGATGAATTTAAGTTATTTAATACTTTGTCAAAATAAAAAACTCCAAAACATGAAATGATTAATACTTAGAAAGTGTTATTGTAAACAAAAACAAAAAACTAGAATTCTAACTATCTTATTTTATTTATATTTCATTGTTCTAAGTCTAGAATACTGATAAATGTCAGTGGATTTTCTGTCTGAATTGTTGAGATGTCATTTGCGTCATATTCAGGATGGACTCATATAAGCATGTTGCTTCAGCTCAATCCTTTTTTGGTTGCAACCAGTTTGTCAATGTTATGTTATAATAATTTTAAAATTATTTTATTTTCTCAACCAAATAAACTCATTCATTCATTCAAGTGAGTCTCTATGGAGAACTACGCCGAGATACAGTCTCGATCAAAAATGTAAGACCTGTTGAATAAATGACAAAATTCACATTTTCATGGTTGGATCTTAACAAGGTTCCAAGTAGAGCTTAAGTGTCATTTTCTGTCCAAAAAAAATCTAAATTCACACTGTCATGACTTCATGGAGCAAAAAAATGTTCTCTTTTTGCCTTTTTTCCTTTGGCCTCTCACAGCGCGCCATCGCTGCTGAGTTGGGACACACTAAGACAGTCATTTTGAATTTCTTAAAAGGGTTATGGAACTAAAATGCTAAATGGAAGACCCCAAAAAATTACACCAGCACTGAGCCAAAGGATCCAATTTGACTGTCCGTCAAGACACTGGACTATCCTCGGCCCAAATTAAGGCCGATACTGGTCCCGACTGCAGCCCAATAACCATCAGATACATCTGACACTGAAGAGCTTCAAAAACAAAAAATGTCTTCAAAGGCCTCGTCTCCTTGAACGCCACTATAGCGCTGTAGTCTTTTAGTCGTTTAGCCAATTTATCGGTCAATGGTGTTTTAAGTCAACCAACATTTCTATTAGTCGACTTAAATACTCTTAGTCGACTCATCGGTCGATGGGGAAGGTCTTTAGTCGACCAAGAATTTCTTTAGTCGACTTCAGCCCTACAAAATTGCAGCTTGGACTTTGTAAGAGAGCACCAAACATGGGACATTGAAAGGTGGAAATGTTATTCTCTAATCCATCTGAGATGTTTTCTACACACCACAGGGAGAGGGCGCCATAATGATCTGGCGTGATTTTTCCTTCAGTTGAACAATGGAGCTCCAGGTGGCCTCATGAAGATGTCCTTCATGAGGCCGTCTGCACCACTTGGAGAAATGTTCCCTCTCACCTCCTGGAAACACTTGTATCAAGCATACAGCAAGCAATTTTTGAAGTGATCAACAATAACGGTGGAGCTACTCTTTACTGAGTTCATGTTTGAGACTTTGATTTCTGTTTTGAGGAGGTTTCAGTTTTTATTGTTTTTTTTTTAGGTGAAGTCCTAAACTTTTGATCAGCTGCAGAACAGCCTGTTGCAGTTTAATTGTTGTTTTCAGTTAAATGTCTCACTCCCACTTCCTCCTTTGTTGCATATTGAAGAGTTGCTTGGAACCTTGTTAAGATCCAACCATGCAAAATGTTCATTTAAATATTGTTCTGTAGAATTTGGCAGTGGATAAATCACCAGTCCTTGACCCTCCTTCTCTCAAGGAAAAACTACAAAAAACCCTGTGGGAAAATGTAGAAACCTCAGGGAGAACCACAGTGAAGGAGAGCTCCTCCTCCCACAGACGGACAGACTGCAGATGGACCAGGACTGACACATCCACTTGGACCTCTCCTCTTTCCATCAGTGAGTCCATCAGGTGGCCGTTAACTTTAATTCTCGATGCTGAACCATAGCGCCCAATATTTCTAATTAGTTAGTCATGTATTTGAAATTTGTTCAGTACTTAAAATAAGGCCAGAAAAGAGTCAAAAGATTTCTCAGCGTTCAGGCTAATTGTTACAGCTGTGTTTTGCTGTTTATGTTATCTTATTATTCATTTATTTATTTATTTAATCGATTATGTGAGAAGATCATCATGTTTGGGTTTGTAGTTTGTTAATAAATCCGGTCTGATCGTTGTGAATTAAATTTTGGAGTATTTTTCCACATAATTTACACCTACGATTGTCCACATTCAAGACCAAGATGGATCTATAGGAAGTCAAGTCTTCTATGATGATCTATGATGGCTTCAGTCTAACTCCGTGGAATCAGAGCTTTTTTACATGCCCAGTTAAAGGTTGTTAAAAGTAGAGGAGCAATTTTTTCTCTTAAAGCTTGATACCACTTTAAAGCTTTATACCAGAAACATTTTTAGTTAACATTCATAACATTCAAAAATTTTAAAGATTGTTCTTTCAGCTTGTAAACGACAAGCTCCGCTTGGCTTGGCTCTGTCTGGCTCTGTTATTGGTCGAAGCCTTCATTACAGTTCAAGCCTTTTAACCATAGGATCCGCCCCACATTTGATGTCTGATAGGCTAACCTGTACATTCTGCTCACTGAATCGACCTTGTTTCTCACCGAGCTGCCCTTCTGACCCAATCACTTTGATTTCTCGTGCAACTTTTCCCGAGTTAGTGACCGTGAGGGAACTAAACTGGTTGAGGTAAGATACACTGTTCTTGTAAGCAGATTCCATGGTGAATGTAGTCGGTTTGCCTCTGTATGGTATTGCTGTTGTTTGTATTTCACTCTTCTCGGTTGAAAGCGCACATTCCGACTACAATTAGATACATAACAACCACACCCCTAACACAGGTGAGGTGGACTGGAAGCAACTGTGAATACTTTGGTAGTAAAACAGGTGAGGGATTGGTAGTAGGGATGCACCGATACCAGTATCGAGTGCTCGTACTCACTGAGCGGCAGTAGCTCAGTTCGCAGAGATGTTGTCTTCTGGTCCGAAGGTTGGATGACATAAACATCCTTGGTTGAGCGGTCAGATCCACTGACCCACAGGTTGGCAGTGCAATTGCTCCCGCAGGTAAATACTGCCGCTGTGTCCTTGGGCAAGACACCCGCCTCGCCCCCAGTGTCTGCGTACTCTGGTGTGTGAGTGAATGGGTGAATGGTTCCTTGATGTAAATCTTTGAGTGCCTCAAAGGTGGAAAATGGTATGTGACCATTTACCATTTTACCATTTACTGAAGAGCACCCGATACTGGCAGCTCACGTCAGTAGACATTCACTCACGGCGCGTCTCATGCGAGAAGCTCAGAGAAGCTTAGATGTCAGCCGTGTGGAAGTTTTTCATAGTGAACGGGACTGACTAAAGTCATGTTTCTATTAGCTGGTAAGGTGCGGAGCGGCCCCATTTGAGTGGTCCGAAGGGGGCCGCGAGAGGTACTAGCTCCCAAACGGCGCCAGCTCGCTTTAGCGCAGACCAGTTTATGATTAGACTAGAGAAGAAAAGAGAATGCAGACGCAGACGAGAACGAAACTGCAGAAAGAAAATATAAAGGGAAAATAATCATTCAATCACACCAAACGCTGACTTGATCTTGTAAAAAAACAACATATTTCCAGAGACGATAACTTTGTTTGCTGAGCCGACAGAGTTGGCAAAACAAAGCGAGCACACGTTAGCATCAGCTGTTTCTTGTTTACGATGCACGGCACTCGCATTTAGACCCACATTTTAAAAAAATTTCAGTGCCTATGGCATAGAGATGTTAAAACGTGGTGCAGAGGCACAGAAAAGTGAAATAAAAGCAAAAGAAGCTGCATAGCGGTTAAAGTTGACTCTTGAATGTAAGTAATTATTGCTTACTTTAGTCAAAATTAAAGAAAAAAACATTTTCAAATGTAACTAAGTGGCGTTTGAATTTTTAAGAACAGTATCGGTATCGGTACTTGGTATCGACGAGTTCTCAAAATGAAGTACTTGTACTGGTTTGGAAAAAAGTGGTATCTGTGTATCCCTAATTGGTAGTTTAACACAGTGTTATAGGACCTCATTTGCAGTTTGTTTTGCTGTGCTAACTTGCTAAAGCGGGAACAACATTAGCCGAGTTTCGCTTGCGCCAAAACTGTATCAATCGGCTCCAAATGTTGTAAAAACACAATTTCGCATTTTGGGTGTTTCCATTCAATTATGAATTTGATTGGGCGATCGGGCTGCCAAATCTCGCGTGACTTTTCAGACGCAGGTAACTCTGCTGCTAATATCAAACTCTAATCTAACTCTAATCAGAAAAGTACCAGTAAACATCTAAACAGTACAACATGCTGATGAAATATTAAGTAATGACCTTAGAGTGTAATGTATGGGTGATTTAACCTCGTACTGACCTGTAAAATATATAAAACAGTAAGAGCAACTAGATGCTGTTGCAATAGCTGAAGCTATTGCGAGTGACTGCGCAATTGAATTCGCGTGATGTTGGTCTGGTCCGGGATTCGAACCCACGAGCTCCTTATTAGGAGGCAGAAGCTCTAGCCGCTCTGCCACCGTGCACCTGCCTAGAACAGTAACAGCAAACTTTCCTGTAGAGGACCAACAGAAAGGCTCCCACTGTAAAAGAGGGAAAAACTGCTCGGCAAATTATGAAAAAACTACAAAAGGTACATGTACCAAAAGTAATAGCAGACATTAGAAGGCTAGGAACTATTGAAAAATGCAAAAAAAATTAAAAGAATTAAAAAACTGTTGCCTGTGAAACGTGCCGAAAAACCGGAAAATACAAGAACAAATAGTGACTGCCTATGCATAGGCAGTCACTCAATGAAGAGACGAAGCGTTGCCATTCACATCAAGATAACATTTGAGGAAAACGGGAAGTTTCACCGTAAAAACCAACCAGGTCCAACAATTAACGTCATAAAAATCAAGAAAGTACTTATTAGTGACATTATTTTGCCTAAATGCAAGCTTGTGATTAAGTTTATATTTTTAATTAATGTAAAAATATAAAATGTCCAAATAATAAGAAAAGAAAATTGAATATAGTTTTGTTGTTTCTATAGTAGACAATAGGTAAGAGATGATGCCGTAAGACACCCCCCCGGCTTCGTTTCCAGACACTTATGATGGAAGGTGGCCGTCGAAACATGTCAAGGTAACTACATCATCTCTTACCTATTGTTTGATGTAGGAAAAACAGCAAAACTATTCTGAGGACAAGATGAATATTCTTAACATTGGTATATGCTATACTAAAACAAGAATCCTGAACACAGAAAACAACCAAATACCTTGTAGATTTAGTTGTTTGCAAAGAACATTCTATCATCTAATTTTAGACAGCCTTTGTAATTTGAAAATTACTTCTATTCAAAGTGCATGGCAATAAACCAAGTCTAGATGAATTGTCCATCCCTTCTTAGGAAATCCTTTTCAGACCATTCCTTCATACAGAGTCACAACAAAGGTTTGAAAAGTCCAGAGTCTCATAGTCCCTGGGTGTTCTGCTTGCAGAGAAACCTTTTCACATTGATGTGGCCAAAGTTACGTCCTCACTGGTGTTTGTTGACAGGGATTAAGGAGCCAGCGGATGTTGTTGTTCTCTGCCTTGTTGGGTCATATGCTTTTGTGACTGTGTTGGCGAGATGTCATGTGACCTCATGACACCCGCACCAGTTGCATAATAAGAGCTCAATTTGCACACTGCACGGTTGTGTGTGGGATCGGGACAATGCAGGGCTGATGGCGCTTTCATGTAGTGTCATTTAAACCGTGAATGCGAGTTTCAGAGGTTGCACATGAACACACCACAAAGTTGTCTGCACAAGTCGAAGAAACGTGATTCCGGAAATGGCACAGATGACCAGAGTATTGATGTAGTGGGCGTTTGATTGATTGAAGCCAAAATAGAGTTAACTAAATAATAGTGCAATATATTTTTGCATTTGTTTATTTGGTTGGGACTTTACATATTAATGAACATACAACCCCTGAATTAGCCATGAACTAGTTTTCATTCATTGTTCTGCATTCACTCTCACAAACACACTCTCATTCACACACCTGTTATACATGTTTTCAGTGGTAGGGGAAACCGGTGCACCCGGAAGAAACCTATGCAGACATGGTAGAACATGTAAACTCCACACCTGAAGAATGGGAGTTGAACACAGGACTTTCTTTCTATGAAGTGAGAGCGCTAACTGATGCACTACCGTGCCGCCATATTCATATTAAGTGAACAATACGCTTTGAAGAACTACAGTAAGCAACTTATCTGCCCCAAAATATTGAGTCACAAACAAATGTAGAGTACGTTCTCTGCATCCGACCAAAAGAACATGAACGCACAAGTCTCAGTAGAGTGTAATGTAATATTTAAAGTTTGTTTTTTAGACTGTGTAAAGCCATTTTCAGTGAGTAGATGTTATTGACAGATCCCGATTATTTGGCTCATAATTGAAATCACTTATTTCCAACAATTACTTGACTATGTTGTCAAAAATAACTATATTGTCAAAATAATTCCATAGAGAAAGTATAGACCGAATATATTTTATTAGTAATGTCTTAGAAAATTGCCTTTGCTCCAGGTTTTGAGGCAAACAGAACAGGAGGCAATTATTTTTGATTAAAACATTTTTGTAATTGAATAGAGTACAAATTGAAATCACGATTATATATCAAATTAATTGCACAGCCCTAAAATCAATCATACACGTGTTTATTGTGTTGAAATGACATAACAAGAGGAAGTAGAAAGAGGAACAGAGCGAAGTACAGTGTGATGTTTGTCAGAGTTGGTGATAAGCCAGCCTTGTGTTTCTTATGACGACAATATGTTTATTGACTGGAATCTGGACTTTGGCTTTGTGCTCTTTTGTCGGTCACTTGACATTCTGGGGGTGTAATGTCTTTTCTGCCCAGCAACATATGAAGACTGCTTTATCAATAAAGTTGGATTGATTGAACTCTTAAGAAAAAATTGCCGTATAAAAAAATTCATTCATTCATTTTCTACCGCTTCTTCCCGTTCCCGGGGTTGCGGGTGACTGGAGCCTATCCCAGTGACTTTGGGCCTTAGGCAGGGTACACCCTGGACAGTGGCCAACTCGTCGCAGGGCTACCTATAAAAAAATATCCTGAATAAATTACTTAATGTTTATAGTGTTAATTTAATAACTCTGTAACTGTCCAATCCTAAAGGATATTCTTTTTACTTTAACAATAAGAATTGCATTTTTCTCAGGAAATACAACAGGACATCAAACTGGTGCATGTTCAAAGTTTTTCAGAAAAGGTGAATTTTACAAAATTAAGAATCTAATAATAATAATTGAGTCCTGGCACAAAAATTAGGGATGTACCAATACCACTTTTTTGGTGGTATGAATAAATTAATCAAAATTAAGTATGAGTACTTAATTTTGAGTACTCGCCAATACCGAGTTACACATAACAGAACTCCACATAGTTACATTTGAAAAGGCTTTTTTCTTTAATTTTGACTAAAGTAAGCAATAATAATAGTCAAATTTAACAGCTAAGCAGCTTGTTTTGCTTTTATTTCATTTTTCTGCGACTCTGCGCCACGTTTTAACATTTCTATAAGAAATATGTTAGGTTTGAATAGAGTTGGCTGCCATACTTATTTGGGTCTAAATGCGAGCGCCGTGCATCGTAAACAGGAAACCGCAGATGCTAATGTGTGCTCGCCTTGTTTTGCTAACTCTATCGGCTCAGCAAACAAATTTATTGTCTCTGGAAATACGGCGTTTTTTTTACTAGATTAAGGCAGCGTTTGGTGAGGAATGATTATTTTGCCTTTATATTTTCTTTCTGCACTTTCGTTGTCACCTGCGTCTGCGTTCTCTTTTCTTTTCTCTCGTCCAATCATAAACCGGTCCGCTAAAGCGAGCTGGCACTGTCTGGGAGCCTCTCGCGGCCCCTTCAGACCCTCAAATGGGGCGTTACGGTTCACTTGTGTTCAGTCCCGCTCCGCGCTTTACCACGCTAATAGAAACATGACTACAGTCAGTCTCGTTCACTATGAAAAACTGCCACACGGCTGACATCTCAGCTCCTCCGAGCTTCTCGCACCGGCCGCCCTCCGACTGCAGCTGCAACGACATCAGGACGGCATGAGACGCGCTGTGAGTGAACGCCTACTGACGTGAGCTGCTGTAAAATTACCATAAGAGGTATTGAGCGCCAGTATCGGTCCATCCCTAGCAAAAATGATAATTGAACTGATTTTTGTGTAATTGTCTTGTTAAAAATACACACTGTTGGACACACACATAAAGTAGAGATTACTTGCATATTCGTTATTGTTTACTACTTGATGCGTTTATGTTTTCCCTCAAAATTTTACAGTTACGCCTGAATTCCACATCATGCATCTCCGCGCCGCAGACCGCCTCCGATTTAGAGCGCAGACCCTCACCTACTGGATGCAATTTGTCTCCGCCAGTCCGCGCAGCGCAGGGCTCCGCGAGAACTCGCGATCAGAAAGCGCTCCAAAAGTATCGGAAAGAAAACAAATGCAGATTAACTGAAAGTTTGTCGTGTGTGCAACTGCAATCGCTTTTTTCACCGTGTCAACACGGCGCATGAATAGAACATTAATAAAATTACAGACTAAAACTGTACTTAAGACATTTACAACCATTTACATGTTTCGGATGGTATTCATTGTAAACATTTGCCTTCTGGGTAACAAAAAGTTTAATGCATGTCATTAGGTCTGAGTTAAAAGTTTTTGTTTTGGAAACCCAGATGTAGTTTGTGTTCTCTTTCCTGTTTGGTGCGATCTAAACTGCAGGGCTTGATCCAGTTGGACTCTGGCGGAGAAGAAAATAGACTTCATCCGCGATTCTGTTGGAGAATGGCGGAGTGGCGGAGCTGAGGCGCAGACCTGCGCAGAGCTTACGCGGGATGTGGAACGGGCTTCATTTCGAAGGCTGCGTAAGTTCTGCGCAGTGCGTGGCGCAGCGGAGCAGAGCGGAGACGCATGATGTGGAATTTGCCTGTTAGAATAGGTCTCTGACACCTCCATGAAGTTGGCCCCCCATCAAACACATATCCACAGAAAAAATATGTCAATCATGTCAGTGTTGGTTTGTGCTGCAAAAAGTTCAGTTTGTGGTGCTTTAGTTTTTGAGATATTAACGATTCTTTTATAGGTCAAATTAGGGTCACCCAGCCCCCCAGGAAGCTTAAAAAGGCTCCAAAACGACTCGAAAGGTGTCAGTCGTTAGTGCCTCATTTGTGCTGTTTTGTGCTGTGAAGAGTTTTGTTTGTGCTGTTATGGTTTTATCAATATTGACAATTTTATTTTCCGACGATGACGTCACTCAGCCCCCCAAAGGGTTAAATAGTGCTTGAAAACAGCAAAAAGTTATATGAATCGATTGTGCTTCGTTTGTGCTGTTTGTGCGGGAGGTCGAGCGTTACTGACTAGATATCTAGTCGGCCTCACCTCCACGCACAGCCTGGGCTCTTGAACCCGTCTCCTTGAGAGGGGCTGGTTGCCCACGGGGAGACGCGGTGGGCTGGTGTGGGTTTGTTCATAGCCCCACAGCTCAGCCGTCATGTGTTGGAGTTTATCCCACCGCCTTCGGGTGGGGGAAAGGTCCCTGGGAGGGGTACTAGACAGTGCACCGCCCGGGTACTCCATTGTTCTACTGGGGGGCTTCAACACCCACGTGGGCAACGACAGTGACACCTGGAGAGGGGTAATCGGCAGGAACAGCCCCCCTGATCTGAACCCGGGTGGTGTTCAGTTATTGGACACCTGTGCTAGTCACAGCTTGTCCATAACTAACACAATGTTCGAGCACAAGGGTGTCCATCAGTGCACGTGAAGGCCATGGAGGAGGACGATCGGTCGGCCTCAAAGAAATTATGGCGAACCACCTTAGGAGGCGGAAGCAATGCTTCACCGACACCGTTTACAGTGCGGGTGGAGAGCTGTTGACCTCGACTGGGGATGTTGTCGGAAAGTGGAAGGAATACTTTGAGGATCTCTTCAATCCCACTGTCACGTCTTCCGAGGAGGAAGCAGAGGCTGAGATCTTAGAAGCGGACTCATCCATCACCCAACCTGAAGTCACTGAGGTTGTTGGCAAGCTCCTTGGTGGCAAGGCCCCAGGGGTGGATGAGATCAGTCCTGATTATCTTAAGTCTCTGTATGTTGTGGGACCCTTTGCTGAGGGCTGTCTGGTCCCTGTATGACCGGAGCAGGAGCTGTGTTCGCATTGCTGGCAGACCTGTTCCCAGTGCATGTTGGACTCCACCAGGGCTGCCCTTTGTCACCGGTTCTTTTCATCATTTTTATGGACACAATTTCTAGGCGCAGCCAGTGCGTGGAGGGTGTCCGGTTTGGGAACCACAGGATCATCTCTGCTGTTTGCAGATGATGTCGTCCTGATGGCTTCTTCAAACCAGGACCTGCAGCATGCACTGGGATGGTTTGCAGGCGAGAGTGAAGCGGCTGGGATGAAGATCAGCTCCTCCAAATCCGAGGCCATGGTTCTCAACCAGAAAAAGGTGGTTTACCCTCTCCAGGTCCTTGCCTGAAGTGGAGGAGTTTAAGTATCTTGGGGTCCTGTTCACGAGTGAGGGAAGGATGGAGCGTGAGATTGACAGGCGGATCGGGGCAGCGTCTGCAGTGATGCGGGCGCTGTATCGAACCGTTGGGGTGAAGAGAGAGCTGAGTCGAAAGAGAAAGCTCTCGATTTACCGGTCAGTCTACGTTCCTACCCTCACCTATGGTCATGAGCTCTGGGTAATGACCGAAAGGACGAGATCGTGGATACAAGCGGTCGAAATGAGCTTCCTCCGCCAGGTGGCTGGGCGCTCCCTTAGAGATAGAGAGGAGCTCAGTCACACAGGAGGAGCTCGGAGTAGAGCCGCTGCTCCTCTACGTCGAGAGGGTGGCTTGGGCATCTGTTCCGGATGCCTCCTGGACGCCTCCCTCGGGAGGTGCTCTGGGCATGTTCCACCGGGAGGCACCGGGAAGATGGATGGATGGATGGATGGATGGACATAAAGTGTTTTTTTATTTTTCTGGTTATATCACTAACTTAACTTTATCCTTCAGAAAGGTTGAGTTCATAAAACTAGTCACATACTTGAGGAATGTGAGATACTTTAGACTTTTGAGTGAAAGAAAATTTAGAATGTCACTTTTTATTTATTTTTTTTTTTACGTTATTTAACCAGGATAAAAACTCATTGAGATCAGAATCAGAATCAGAATCACTTTTATTTATCCCCAAGGGGAAATTCTTTCCGTTACATGTTCAACCGACCAGTGGAGACAGTAAGTATTAAAACAATATAAGATATATATAAAATAAAAATAAAATACAATAGCTCTATATAATGTCTACCCCATTTAACTTAACTTATAAAGTGTCTTTATTAATCAACTAAACCCCCGATATGAACAATTTACAATAATTTACAATAAGCTTAACTCTACTATCCTTGTCTATTTACATATTCACATGATCATGTACAGTTTATAAGTATATAAGTGGACTTAATATTGCACAGGGGACTTAATATTGCACAATGACTTCACAAGCGGATTTACAGCACAGAGTTCAGTAGTTTGATGGCGACAGGCAGGAATGATTTCCTGTGTCTCTCGGTGGAGCATCGTGGCAGTAACAGTCTGTTGCTAAATGAGCTCTTGACCAGCACTTTGTGGAGCGGGTGGGAGGGAAAGTCCAGAATAGGACAACATCCTCCTCTCCAACACAACAGTCAGAGAGTCCAGCTCCTCCCCCACAACATGTCCAGCCTTCTTGATGATCTTGTTGAGTGTTGTTGATTAGTGTCTCAATCAGTGTGTCCTGGCCAAGAGGCAGCAGCAGCACATTACAGCACAGGCTGTAGCAGCTCCTCAGTTCCATGAGCTACTGGGGATAAAGCGGCACCAACCCAAGACTAAATTTGTAAAAATATGTTTCAGTCTGTGATGGGCCAAGGAGGGCCAACCCACCTAGGCATACAGAACACAGTGATGGGTCAGAAAAGTGGCAGCATCAAGCTTTTTATGAGCTTGATGATACACGTTTTTATACTAAAATAAAAGTGTTGTATTTAGTTACCAGTTCAATTTGGTGACCTTCTTTTGTGGTAACTGGGGGCTGGTTTTTATGGGGAGTTTAGCTTTGCTTTTTGAGAAAACCATGTATTTGGTCTTCTTGGAGTTAAAAAAACAATTTTAAATTATAAAATGTGTTCTCCAGTTGATTAAAAAGCTCAGATAAAGCAAGCTCCGTTGAAAGTGCTGAAGTATACAATAAAGGTGCAAGTTTCTATCTGTGATATTTTTATCAAGGTCGTTTATACAGATAATAAAAAGAAGCAGCCCAAGAATAGAGCTGTTAAAAACTTTTAAAAGACTAGATTATTGGTTTTGAAGCTTTACACACTTTATCCTGTCAGACAGGTCAGACAAACCAACCGACTGGTTGTGATGTGAGAGCCCAATACTGTGCAGCTTTTGTTCAAGCACAGTCTGATCTACAGCGTCAAAGGCTTTCGAGAGGTCGATGAAGAGTGCAGCACAATTCATCCTAGTGTTTTAGATATGTACAGTAGTTTAAAATTTAAAAGCCGCGCTTGTGGTACTATGTTGCTTTCTAAGGAGAGGAGCTTAAAATATTATATTGAGTAAGAAACTCTTTCAGTTGTGCACTTATTATTATTCCAAAACTTTTGCAAGAATAGGTAACTTTGACTTTTTTTTTCAGTAATCATAAAATGTTTGCCTCTCACAAGAACTGTAACATTAAATATGAGATTGTGACATCCCTAGTACACATGCATTTACTGTACCAATAACAAACTAATGAAAAAGGTCAAAATTAAAATAAACAAGTGGTAAAAAGGATTCAAAGGATCAAGTGGACAAAGATTTTTCAAGTGAACAGTACGTTTTTCAGCTCCTCACGTATAGCTAGTTCTATATAAATGAACAAATGGCGAAGATAATAGCTTAATAATTAGTAAATGATAATTATAAATCATTTAGAGTTAACATTTAGAATTGATTTAATTGCAAAACATGATCTGAATTGAAAATCTGATTAATCTGCATTCTGCACACGTTGCCAATATTATTCTCCAATCAGTCAACGTCACTCTTCTTAAACAGGTCGGTTATCTCAATGTCCATGGAAGTAGATAACCCCGTGTACATCTGCTGTAGTCCACACTGACAGGCAGCACTAGCAGGTTATCTTTCTATTAGTGCTCATAGATTACGTGTACTTTGAAGAAGCTCCTGCTTAGGTTCCATTGCACTTAGGCCTGATTACATTATCAGTAAATGGAGGCCTTAACTGACACCTGTGTTAGGTAATATATGTTTGCTTAATGTCCCTGTTTAGCCAAGGAGGTGGTTTGCAAGAGGAGTCAGAGGCTGTATTTGTCAGGAAAGACAATCAACCTCTGAACAGAAATGGAGGTCTATGGTACAATTTATCACCATTTCACACCTCCATCCTCTGGCATAAACCAAAACAAAAGGCACCAGTCCATAGACTGTATATATGAGTGGACAAAGGTACTCCACCATCGCGCCTAGGGCTTGGGACCATTCAGTACCCGTACTTTAACCATACATGTCTACTTTTTCATACCAGTTCTTTTTTTGTAGTATAAATTAATAGCCAATATTTTGCACAACATGTTTCTGCAAACTGTTCACATGGCAGGCATGTGTGCCGTCCACTTGACCACCGACCGACACGCAAAACATATTTTTCAAGCATTTTGTTCGCTGACAACTTTTGGTTTGTTGGCTATAAAAGTCCATGCCAACGAGCCAATAAATACACAGCTTTATCAGTAGCGCACTGGAAACAAGCCACACCTGCACAAACATTTGAGGGCTGTTTGTGCCATTCCTTTTGTATTCGTAATTTTGATGTCACCAATAATAAAATCAAATACTTGATTCTTGAACAGGGTTTAATCAAGATATTTTGTTGTTAGCCTGCCCAGAAGCTAACGTTAAATCTAGTTTGTTTAACATCATATCTTTACTTTAGCTAGCTAACAGTAGTGGGTCTTTCTTACACTGTGTTGCTCTTATGATATAAGAGTCTGATTGTAAACCTCGCTCTAACTTTAGTAACATTAGTCAATAACCTCAAAAGATAATTTGATAAATCAGTTGGTTTTCATCGATCTCCACAGAAGGTAACATCATGTTTTGGGTAGCAGCTTCTCACTTAAGTTCTCGAGTTGTTTTTCAGTGCTAGCATTCATGTGCATTTTTTCAAATCAGAAAAACATTTCTCTCATTCTTGAGGACCACATGAACAGCACATTAGCACAATGACACATGCAGGCTCTCTACAGTGGGCCCTTGTATTTGCCCTTTTTCAACAGTTCAATTTTTACAGCAATAGTTTTTTCTGCAAGACCTCTCATATACTATGAGTTTTTAAATCAATAACTGTGCCTGGTTTGCGGCCTTAATCTGCTCCACTCTGATGTAGTGTAACTGCAGCTCTCCAGGGCTCACAGAAGGCACACAACGCAGTCAAACCACCACACTCAATTTTCTCATCAAATATTGACCTTTATTTGGCGATGTATTCACATTTATTGAGGTAAACTGTTGCACCCTCTCCGTCTGTGTCAATCCAAATGAAATGAGTGAAGAAAATAAAAATAATCCTAACCGCAGTTAACCCGAGCTGGTGTGACAGGCAATCTACAAGTGACCCACGCGGGTCCTGGACCGCGACGGGACCGGACTCGGTGTACACTAGGCGTGACAGAGCTCAGTGGCTGGTTGACAGGTGGTATCACTTAAGGCATCATATTTTATCTTCTTTTTGGAGCCCTTCGCGGTCAATAATCTGTTAACCGGTACCATTAACGCAGCGCTTTTTTGGTTGTACTTTTTTTTACCGTAACAGTCAAAACAGATGTCAGTGCAAAATGTAGAGTGCAATAGTATGCAATACATATGCAATAGTAAACGCAGAGAGCTGCAACAGCAACTGATCTTTGAACTGCACACAAAACAGCTGAATTAAAGCTCCTACTAACGCCGTTTTCACGCACTGTTGTAGAGCTAATGAATCGAGCACTTTTTTTTTCTTTTTTTTTTTTTGTCTTCAGTCAGCTTGAAAAGTCGCTAACATTTGCCGCTTCGCTTGTACAGGTGAAAGATTATTAGTTTTCCATCTGATGCAAAAAGCTGCAGTATCTCAGGTTTACTCTACTCTACATTATGGGATAAATCTACTAATTTGATGTCAGCAAACTTGTTTTCACTCATAGACGTCACTTTTACATGAGGTTGCTCATAGTAAATAAGGCAAAAATTGAAACTTGCCAGTTAACTGGGCAAGACATCTTCACTCAGTTAAGAGTTTAGTCTTGGTTTGTCGGCTAATCGGTTAACCATGAACACCCCTAAATTCAAGCATGTTTGAGCAATCTTGGCTCTCTCCTGCGCACTATTCCAAAACTGTTCGAATCCTATTTTTGAACTGTTCTCCAGAGCTCCGCCCACAAGCACGGCTCCTCCCTTCAGGTATTCTGTGAGGGAAGGGGGGAGCAGAGTCGTGGCGGTGATAGCCGCTAACAGCTACAACACAGACTTGTTTATGTTACTTTATGTTTGGCTTTTTATTGAAAATGTGTCCAGGCAGAAAGCGCAGTTGTATGGACAGAGTAGACTCTTATTTTCATGCTTTCTAGGGATGAGGCAACTTGGGGGCAAAAGTGGCAAGAGGTTGTTTCAGTGAAGGACTTGTTTGTTACACCATTTAATTTTAAAAAAGCATGTTTGATTATGGACTCTAAAGAAGGATTCCTCCCAACAATAAAGTGAAGTTTGGTGAGTAAGTTACAACTTGTTTTAGAAAACAGATTTGGCTGCGATTCCTATCGCAGCCAAATTAAGCAAATCATTATTTTCAAAATGCTCTTTTGTGTTTATTACAATATTATTATAACCTGCGTGTATTTGTTTTGTGCTGAGGCTGTAGAGGGGGAGGAGCAGGATTCCAAACGTCAAAAACAAAACCAACAAGAGGTAACATTCTATCTGTTAACAATTAATACCCCACAGAAGTGGTATACCCCCTCCTTAACTTCGATAGAAATTTTTGATTAGTCTTTATATTATTTGTTTTTGTGAGATACATATTTATATTATATTTATATATTTAATGAATTAATATATATATATATATATATATATATATATATATATATATATATATATATATATAATTATCATAAACTTAGTAAGGTTCTTATACTGACTTTAAAAAAGACCTTGTTTCTTATAATAATTAGGCCCTCGGCGAGGGACAATTGTAATTGTTCCAAAACACTAAACCCACGTGGAATGACATACTATCAATTTCAGGTGTGGTCATGGTGAATTTTCAACAAAATCACATTTTTTTGAAAATGTATAAACATGTTTTTTTGTGCAGATTTGAGAGCTGAACGCAATGAGATGCCAGTCAAACTGCTATCTTATAAACTGGCCCTCAAGCGGTCTGTAGTGGAGCAAACATAAAAAGGCAGGGACAACAGGTGTAAAAAATCAGGTTAATTTAATTAAGTCAAAAAATATGAATTTAACAAAGGCTCCAAAAATAATCAAAGCAATATAAACAACATTTGGGCCCAACTGAAGTCAACTAAACCATAACTATAACAGAACAAAGAAAAACCCCGACCAACAGAGAGAACCTCAAATAAGGAGGGGAGTTTAAATACAAAAAGGACTAACCCAAAATGAACACAAGGGGGAGACAGCACACTAAAGACAAACCCAAAACCGCAAACCTTACCAAAGTAACAATAAGGCAAATTACAATAACTAAACAATTAAATAAGTGATTAACAAAACTTATTTTAAACCAAACTAAACTAGATTTGAAAATAGTAAACTATGTGCGCTTCCTCCTCCCCCACTGCCACGGTCCATGTGGGCTCTTCCAGCCTCTTTGTGTGGTCCTGATGCTCTGGCAACTCAAAAGAAACAAGTGTAAGTATAATTCAGACAAATATTAACTAATAAGTGTGCACCCAAATTAGAAAATATGTGTCTAAATAAAATGTAATAAATTAAACTTTGCATAATGTGTTTTGTAATATACATTAAATGTAAAGTGATCAAAGAAATATACTAACACTGTGGATCCACCACACGCCCTCACCAATTTTTATTAAAAAAAAATTCCTAACAGCCAACCTGTTTGTCATAGACGACTGAAAAAAAATGTACAGAGGTTTTAATTATGATGGGGCACCATTTGACAAAGTGACATGATTCTAGCTATTGTCCTTATAGGAGAAAAATAATGGTGGAAAAAAGTTGCTGTTATTATTATTAGGCCCGAGTGCCAGGAGCCGATACCGTCTTCCAACTGTTTTGGCGAACTTTCGCGCGCAGGCCAAAGTCATGGGACATGCAATGTGAAGTGCGCACACTAAACTGAGCGTGAAGCACTCCTCCCTTTGCCAATAACATAACACTAACAGTGACACTGTGGCATCCAGTAGTTCCCAGTGACAGAGGTCTTCGTGGCACAATTGCAGTTGTTAACCCCAGTAAACCCCAAAAAAGCTGTGGTGGGCATGGGGGGTGGGGTCAATGAAGAGCACAATGCGCTCATTATTAACAATGGACCCTATGGTTGTGTTACTGGACACAAGTGCTTTCAAATGATATACATATGCACCACCAAAGGTGGCCCCTAATTCTTCTTCTTCATCATCTTATTATTTATTATTTATTTATTTATTTTTTTTTTGTCTATCTGTGTTTTTGGTGAATCATGGTGAATTTTCAACAAAATCGCAATGTTTTTCAAACATGTTTTTCGAGGAAAACGCTAATAAAGCGTTTGTGCAGATTTGAAAGCTGAGCGCAGTGATATCAGAATCGGAATCAGAAGCGGTTTATTGCCATTGTCAGTGAAATTCACAAACATAGGAACTTGCTTCGGCGTAGGTGCAACATAAAGCGATGAATAAAATATAAAAAATATATAAAAAGGCATGCATAAGATTAAGAATAAAATAGACTAAGATAGACTGAGACTATATACAGAAAGTACAGTTGGCAGACAGTGCAATGTGCAAATGTGGTAGTGCAAATAGATTGTTCTTATATAATATATGCAAATCAAGCTGCTATCTAATAAAGTGGCTCTATAGCGCCCTCTTCAAATTTGATTAAAAAGAATTCATAAGAGCCAGGCTGTTTGTCGTGGACGAGTGAAAAAATATACAGAGGGTTTGTTTGTGATGGGGCACAAGGTGACAAAGTGACATGACTCTAACTATTGTCCTTATAGGAGAAAAATAATGGTGGAAAAAGAAATGTATTTATTATTATTGTTATTATTCTTTTTTTTTTTTTTTTTTTCAACAGGTAATCACCCTTAATTTGATCCCCTGAGCATTAACGAAAAGTCAATTTTATTTCACCCAAAATTCAAGGTTGGTTCAAAAAAATTCACGATGCAAAATGACTCTAGCGCTACCTTAAAAATCAAAATACATTACCGCAATGAGAACTCAATTTCATCATAGACATATGAAACTTAGTAAAAATTTAGCCCATGTCAAGACAAGTAAAAAATTATATTATGACCCCACCCTAAACCCTACAGCGTGTCGGCCATTGTGGGCGGAACCTAATTTTTTGCACAATTTTACACTTTTTTTCTTTCCTTCAGTGGACTTGAAAATTTGTAAGAATGACCCACACCCTTTTGTGATTAAAGATGATTCCTTAGATTTTTGATACATTGAAAAATGTGGGTGTGGCCAACCCGCAAATCAAAACAGCCAAGTATTTACACTGGCATGGAGCGTCCGATTTTCCATTAATATAAGTTTTGTTCAAAATGACAAGCTGAAAGTAATGGTATATAATACATATAGCTATGTTCTCCAATTGTTCTCCAGCGCCCCCTTGAACTTTTCAATTAGACCAAAAAATTAAGTTACAAAAAAAAAATTAAGCACAAAAATCTCTACCAACATCCTTCTTGCCATCCTGAACAAAAAAGCCAATGAGAACACACCTTTATCTGCAATCGTGTTACCATGGCAATGAAAAATATTTGCCATTGAAATACATGGGATTTAGTTAACAGAGATTTTGAATGAGGTGAAAAAACTTAGTTTGTCATAGAAAATTGAAATTTGGCACAGACATTCTTCACATCACACTGAACAAAAAAATTAATGAGGACATATCTCTATCTCCAACCGTACGGCTGTGACAACGTCTGAACTTGAGTCATTGCAATGACTGAAGTAGTAGTATGTAGAGGCTGTTTGTGGGGGAGGGGTGATGCAGGTGGGAAAGGCGGGAGGGAGAGAAGCAGGCTCTTCGCGGTCGCAAGGGAGGTGAGGGCCTTTATCGCCGTGTGCGGCTTTAATTGTCTTATTATTTCTAATTGGCTTCAGAAATTACTTATTTGACCCTCTATAGCTCAAAACTTGTTATACTACAAAAAAATAACATACACATTTGCTCACAATGAACATTGATCATCAAAAAAATAAACATTGTTCCAGCTAGGTCTGGGCAATATTGAGAAAAATGAATATCTTTATATTGTTTCCTGTTAGTGATAGTCAGACAATTATGTCAATCCAACAGAGATGTGCATGTCTATAAAGGTTTAATTATCAGACAAATGTGAAATGTCTGTAAAATTAATCACAAAATGTCTGAAATCACCTTTTACACCTTTTGTTTACAACATAACAACTGTTTTATTTTTAAACTGCTTTTTTTCTTTCTTTCTTTTCAATTTTTTTTTTACTATTCAATTTACAAATTCAATTTATGCACATCTTCAAAACAACATTCATGGTATTATCTAAATGTTTATATATATTGTCCACGCCTTGTTCCAGCTATTATAGATGGGCTAATGCAACGCTGCGTTCCATTAGCCAGTACATTCCAGGAGTTAGCCTTGGATTTTCATTGTCTGTGATGTTTTGAAGTTAACGCTAACTGTCCCATTGAAGATGCACTAGTGTTGTTTGACTGAAACCACTGGAGCACAATAATACCAGAGCAGTTAAAAACATTACCACTTCTAGTGGTGTTTAGCATAGAGTGTTAGCAATTAGCACCAAATTAGCATACATGCTAACAACTTTGTAATAAAAATTCGAACATTCTTAAGCTAGCTTTATTCTGGACAATAATGCACCAAAAACATGGCGGCCCCCAACAGTTTGACAATAAATCGTCTATTTTATTTCCTGAAGCACCACAAATCCTACAATAGTAAGTGAATGTTAAAACCTAAAGGGTAAAAGTAGATATTGACAGTTATTACTCATTGGTAATTGAGATGAACATATAAACAACAACAACCTATCTGCGCAGTCTACAAATTACAATTTTTCATTTGCTTTCCCAGTCAAATGACATAAAAAATGTCCAGCTGCTCAAAACCATCACAGGGTCTTTTTATTGAACAATCTCATATTTTTGAAGGCCTCTCTTTTGACGTCTTGTGTTCTTCAGGTACATTCCCCCTCTGCTGTGGGGTAAGAGCGGCCATCTGCAGACGGCACTGTACGGGAAGTTAGGCCGGGTCAGCTCTCCTCACCCGTGTGGACTCAGGAAGTACCTCCCCATGCAGGACGGTGCCACGGCCACCTTCGACTTGTTCGAGCCTCTGGGAGACCATCAGACTGGAGGTAAGGACCTGAGCAGATGCTTTCTCTGCAAAACCATCCCCCACTCATCCATCTGGACCATCCACGGCATGGCACTGATCAGTGAACAAGACTTTATGAAAATGTGTCTTCATGTATTTCTGGGCCACTGGGCTGTTTCTGATTGTGAGCATTGGTTAAGGGTGGCCCAATAGAAGGTTTATGCATAACTGCAGCCTCTGGAGGATCTACACCTTGATGTTCGCGAGACTCCAGAGGCACCAGCAGCTTCAAATACTGGTTTGCTGCTTTGTAATGGCATTTTAGCAGCTGCTCTCTTAATCTGATCTATTTGTCTGGAAGAAACCTTCCTCATTGTGCCCTTATCTAATACGTAATGTAATGTAATACGTATGTATTACACTTAATATATTATTATTATTATTAATATGTTTGGCAATCCTGGATGACTCTACTCACCTGTATTGTGATTGTGAGTCAAACATGTGCCTTGCTACGCTAAGATAACATTATATTTACCTCATATAAACTTCAAATCCTCTGAATGATCTAGTCCAGAAGTCCTCAGAAGGCTTAGTGTTTTGAAGCCGTCCAACGGCCAAAATATGGTGCTATTTTTATTCTCTAACTTCAGTATAAATAAGGGAGAGGTTAAAAATGCGAATCGAATCTACAAGGCAAAAAAGTTAACATTTTCAGAAACACAAAATGGGTTTTTATCCTTTGTCCTGATTTTGCATCAGACGTGTAACTTCCCTTTCTCTTTATGTACACAGAGGATGTTACCATGGTGATATGTCCTGGGATTGGAAACCACAGTGAGAAGCACTACATCCGCACCTTTGTGGATCATGCCCAGAAAGACGGCTATCGCTGTGCCGTGCTCAACCACCTGGGAGCGCTGCCCAACATCGAACTCACCTCCCCGCGCATGTTCACCTATGGTAAGCACTCTCTTCTGCTCATACCCATAATACTTATAATACTCAGCCAATGGAACAGAATGTTAATGACTACACTCAGGGTGCCATTTGTCCACAAAACAAACATTACTCCTGCACCTCAAGCCCCTTCTGTGTGCATATGTATGCGTTGTCCCCCAGGATTTTTTTTTCATAAAGCATCTTTGTGCTAAACAAATAGACCCTGTGCACAGAAAAATGCTAACTTCCGGGCATTACATTACAGTGAAAAGCATCAGACATATCAATTTTACTTTAAAGTTTTCTTCAAATTGTGCGTTTATTTTGTTTTTCAGCAGCATATCAACATACTTTACCCTCCTCTGGTATTTAACTGGTCCAACACGGACAGACACTTGTTTGGAGGAAACTGTATGATCCTCCATGTGATAGTTGATCGTATGTGTAGTTATCTTAATAACGTACATATTAAAGTGAATGTCCGCAATTTCCTCTACTTTCACTAAAAATGACATGTTTTAAAGAATTCATTATTTTGACCACCTGGCCCTGTTCTGTACTGTAATGTAAGTGATCTGCAAATATAACATATTACATAAAGTCCCTCCCCTTGCCGGTGGCCACAACCATTCACAGTTCTCTGGCCGTTCAGTTCGACCAATCAGGTGTGGCTTTGTCTGAGCTGAGCTGTCAAACAAGGACACGCGCAGTTTGTTCGAGAGGCGGAGAATCAACACAGCACCGCCGACCAGAGCAGATTAGAACGGAGCAGCGAACTCTCAGACAGAAGTTACCAATTCCTTGACAGCCTTCTACTTCTCAGAGGACATTTAGACATTTTAATTCAAAAAGCGATGAAGAGTTGGCAGAATTCCTTTTGGACAGGTAACCAATTGACATCTTTTGTATGTTTATTTAGAAATTATGTTGCCAAAAATGCATATTAACATATTTTTCAGATAAACATTTACCTTGCCGTTAGCATTAGCCAGCAAAAAAAAACAGAACTATAAATAATATAGGGGGTTCTGGTAAACACTAAAACACCGACCACATTTACGTCAAAGCCTCGTAGAAAGTCCTAGTTGTTCTGTTGTTATTTTTAGATAATAATTGCCATATATCTGCATCTGCCGTCGGGAGGCGTGTCTCTTAGTCCTCTCAGGAAGGGAGGGGGCGGGGCGGGAGTTATAGTTGAGAATTTCTTTCTGCCCCGATTTTCAAAAGTTACGGGCGTTCACTTTAAACATATACACATAAATTACGTTTATTGTAGGAAAGCCAAGCTTGAAGTGTCTCTGTACAGTCTTGTATATCATATACAACAGTGATGCTAGTTAATCTTAATTCTTTGGCCCACTACTTTGTACTTCTACTTGAATAACTTTCCTCTTACTTGAGTACAATAATTGGTACTCTACTCTACCCACCTCTGTGTATATCTAACATTAGATTACGTCAAAATAACTCTGATTAGTTATAGGCAAGGCAAGGCAAGGCAAGTTTATTTGTAGAGCACAATTCGTACACAGGGCAATTCAAAGTGCTTTACATAAACAGGAAAAGTTGCATTAAAATCACAAAACACAAAAAGACACACAGAATCATTTTAAAATCATTTTAAAAATAAAGTGCTTTAAAAGAGAAGAGTGCAGATAGATCTTTCAGTCGATGCACGTCTAAAGAGAACTGTTTTTAGCCTGATTTAAACATTGTCAGAGTGGAGGCCTGTCTCACATCTTTGGAGACTGTTCCCAGATTTTAGCTGCAAAAACTGAAACGCTGATTTCCCATGTTTAGTCCTGACTCTAGGCACCTGCAGGGAGGCGGTCCTGAGGTCCTCAGAGAGCCGAGATGGTTCATATGGCACTAACATGTCAGAGATGTACTTTGGTGCTTGGCCGTGAGAGACTGAACACAAGCAGAGCTGCTTTAAAGTCTATTCTCTGAGCCTGAAGCCAGTGCAGAGACCTGAGCACAGGACTACCTGTGATCGTACTTCCTGGTTCTTGTCAGGACCAGCAGCAGCATTCTGGATGTACTGCAGCTGTTTTACAGCTCGCTTGGAGAGGCCAGTGAACAGGCCATTGCAGTAGTCTAACCTACTGAGACAAATGCATGGATAAGTCTCTCCAAGTCTGGTTTAGACACTATACCTTTAATTTTGGCAATGTTTTTTAGGTGGTAAAAGGCTGTTGATGTTATTGATTTGATGTGGCTGTTAAAGTTCAGGTCTGAGTCCATTATTACCCCAGATTTCTAACTTGATTTGTCTGTTTTAGAAGCGAGAGACTGGAGGTGACTGCTGACACTTTCTCTCTGTTTCTCTAAGCCCAAAGACGATGATTTCAGTCTTGTCTGAGTTTAGCTGAAGAAAAATTGTTTTGCATCCACACGCCTGATATGTTGGATGCAGTGACAGAGTGAATCCACTGGTCCATATATTCACCAGCTGTCAGTGAGACATAGATCTGAGTGTCGCTCATGTAGTTGTGATAAGACACATTTGTACTGAGTATTAACTGACCTAAGGGCAGCATATATAGAGGTTGAACAGAAGGGGTCCCAGGATTGACCCTTGGGGCACCCCACAGGTCAAGCTCACGTGGTCTGAGACACAGTTACCAATCTCAACAAAGTACTCTCTGTCCTCAAGGTAGGACTTCAGCCAATTTAGGGCAGTGCCAGTGATGCCCACCCAGTCCTCTAGTCTCTGTAGGAGGATCCTATGATCGACAGTGTCAAAAGCAGCGCTCAGATCTAACAGAATTAAGACTGAGGCTTTGCCCGCGCGTCAGTGTTCAGGCGGATGTCATTTGTCACCTTGATAAGAGCAGTCTCAGTGCTGTGATGAGGTCTAAAACCTGACTGGAAAACATCAAATGAGTTGTTTATTAAGAGGAAGTCAGTGAGCTGTTGGTAAACAACCTTTTCAAGGAGTTTGCCAAGAAATGGCAGATTTGAGATGGGCCGATAATTTTTCAGTTCTGAGGCATCAAGACTGCTCTTCTTTAGGATGGCTTAATGACCGCAGTTTTCAAGGCCCTTGGGAATGTTCCAGATTGAAGCGACATGTTAACTATGTGAGTGAGTGGTGTTAACAAAGTGCTCAGAACAGACTTTAGAAATCTGGTGGGTAACACATCGAGGGGCAGCATGTAGAAGAACTCAGACTGGTGATGATCTCTTGGACAGTTTTGTCAGTTACAGGTGCAAACTGAGTCAGCTCTAAATGTGTAGGTGGTTTTAAAGTTATTGTTTGCACTGTGGAATTTATGGCATTTTTAATGCCTGAACCTTGTCATTAAAGAACTACCAAACTCATTGCACTTAGCTGTGGGAAATTAGTTCTAACGGCAGCTGAATTGAGGGTTTGTTAGTCTGTTTACTGTTGCAAACAGAACACGCTGAGTTATTACTGCAATTTCCAATTATTTCAGAAAAATCCTTCCCTTGTTTTACATAAAATGAGGTTGTACATGTACAACCTTTCTATAAATCTCTTTATGAATCTGGGAGCTTGACTTGCGCCATTTTTCGCTCCAGCCCTCATGTAACTCCCTTTTCTGTGCCCTGACTGTCTCATTATTCCTCCATGGCGCCTTCTGCTTATTTCTAACCATTTTAACCTTCATAGGAGCAATGGTGTCCAGAACATTCAAGATATTAGATGTAACAGAATTTAAAAAGTCATCAACATTTGAACATGAAGGATTTTAAAGTTTATCATTTCCATGAAGAGTGCACTTGTGCTGTCATTTATGTGTCTCCTCCTAACAACTGCATGACCAGTCGGTGATTTAGGAATAACCGACAGGTCGTAAAGAAAACACAGAAATGATCAGACAGTGCCACATCGACCACACTGACGCTTGAAATATTAACCCCTTTAGTAATTAGCAGGTCCAGAGTGTGTCCTCTGCTGTGGGTGGGGCCACTACATGCTGAGTAAGACCAAAGGTTTCAAGGACAGCATCAAGCTCTTTAGCGCTTTCTGTCGCAAACATTATCCACGTGAACATTAAAATCACCTGTAATGACCAAACCGTCAAAGTTCTGTTGCATACAACTGAAAGCATCTCCAGTAAAATCATCAATAAAACCTTGGCAGTGCTGGGGAGGCTTGTACAGGACAATGTAGAGTATGGAGGGAGACTGTTTTAGCTCCATTTTAAAAGATAAATACTCAAATGATGAAAACACCCTAAAAGACAACCTCTGGGTAACTATTTTATCCCTAAAAACTGCACAGACACTCCACCCTTTTTGTCGTCAAAGTGTGTTTCAGATTCAAACTTGAAGCCTCGGTGGAGTCGCTCTATTAGAACTACATTCCCCGTGTTTTTGTCAAGCCATGTTTCAGTTAAAAACATAAAATCAAGATTATAAGAAGATATAAAATCATTAATTAAAAGTGATTTGTTACATAATGATCTGACATTAAGCACAGCAAGTTTCAGATTGGTTTCAATGTGACTGGACGTTATCTTTTCACAGGGAATATGAATTAAATTTGTAAGATTGGACAGTCTAACTGTCCTTCTGTTCTTCTGTTCTGACGTGACTACAGATATAACACAGGGCCCCGGGTTTGTTTGACCATTTTCATGACCATAAGTCCCGGCAACGCTGAGACCCACTGCATCCTAGCTATGGGAGATAACAGTTCTGGGGGGAGGTGGGGGGAGGGCGGAGACCTGGAGGGGGTTTGGGCAAAGGCTGAGTGGGGAGAGCTGGGGGGGCTTTGGGTGATGGACCAGGTGAAAGGTGAGGGGGTGGAGGTGCAGGTCGTTTTGTTGGTGAAGCAGGAGAGTTGAAGCTCCTGGGTGGTATGGGGGGCACAGATTTGTACGGGGAAGAGTTCATCATTGTTGACATCAGAACTCTTGATCTTGCTAAATTAGATGTGAGTGGAACCATCTTTATTCCTGATTTGATCAGACTGTCAAGATGGTTGGGAAGGCCCCTGGGTGAAGGTGGAGATGAAAGGGAGAGTGATGATTGAGTGGGAGTAGATGTTGCAGGGGGGACCCAGGACTGGTCTGAGGGTAGGGGTGGTGACCGGGCAGCTGCTGGGCCTGTCACTGACCGGTCCATGACCTGTGATGAGGACCCCGGGGGAGGGGGGACGGATGTTGAGCTTGAGTCCTTCAAGGGCGGCGGTGGAGATCGTTGTGGTGCTGCAACTGATGAGCTCTTTACTGGAGGCAGTGTAGGAGATTTAGGAGCAGCTGGAGCTGAATCCTTTGCTGGGCCTGGTGGAGCTGCTGTTGATAAATCCTTTTGTGGAGTCGGCTGTTTTGTTACTGCTGATGTTGAAGCATTGACTTGGTCTCTGGCTGATTGATCCGGAGTTCTTCTCTCATTCCTCTCTTCTCGAACTATCTGTTCACGACCCTGTCCACGGCCATTCTGATGCCTGAGAGCGTGGAGGAGGTTCTCTGTCAGCGCCCTCACTCCACCTCTGCACAGATGTGGGCCCCTTCCTTTGAACAGTTCCTCTCGTTTCCAGAACAGATAGAAGTTCTCAATGTAGTGCAATCCTCTAGGTGCACACTCTTTGGACAGCCAAGTGTTCAATTGTAGCAGCCGGCTAAACTTGTTGATCTTCCTGTCAATATTTGGAAGAGGTCCACTGATGAATACTTTGATTTCTACTTTATCAAGCTCCTCAAATAACTTCATGAAGTCTTTTTTCAAAACTTCAGTCTGCTCCTTTCGAATGTCCACTGCACCCACGTGTACAATCAGCTGTTTAACACCTCTGTGTGAGGACAGTACTTTGGGAAGCAGTGACGTAATCTCAGAAACTGTGCCGCTGGGGAAGCTGCATGTTTTCATTCTTCCATGTACGACTCCACTGATAGCACCGTCTCCTATCAAGAGTGTGTCACTGTCCTTGACGTTTGGCACAGACTGTCTGTCTTTCTTTCTATCATGGTGGCTACAGTTTTCTCGTTCTGTAAATTCAGTCTCTGATAGCGGCAAAAATCTGTTTGTAAGCTGTATAGCAGGCGACTTTACATTAGCTTTGTATCGTTTTGGTTTTGCACCGAGTTTGATCCAAGATGTAGCTGGCTGGTCTTTACCCAGTTTTGGGAAAGACACAGAGTCGCTCCGGTTTAAGTTGAAAGTAGCTTTTCTTGAAAGATATGTAGACTTCTTACCCCACGGTGACACTGGAATTGTATTGTGAAGTCCTTTTTCAGATTCTAGAGCGAATATCCGTGCTTGTAGCTCAATTATTTCATGTTGATATTTCCGACAGCGTTCACAAGAGTTTGTTTGCCTTCTCTCCCCAGACATGTCGCTGGCTCGTCAGATAGTTTGTTAAAAATGGAAAAAATTATCTTAAAATCCTTGGTTTCCTTCGAAAAGTCATAATCCAAGATTTATAGAGGAAAAAAATTTATTTAAAAGCAAAATAAATAAGAAAAATAAAATAAGAAAACAGCTGTAGCAAGCAGGAGCAGCAAGGAAAAGCGTCTGCACTCTTCAGTAACAGGAAGTTACTCAATTTACAATTTCATATTGACCTAACAACAGCCGCATAAACTTCTACTCTTAATTGTTTTACAAACATAAACATGGGATTTATCATTTGTGAAATCACAATCATGAAGTAAAATAGTCTGAGACCTCTGGTTTGCAGACATTTACTGTAGTTGAAGACAAACATTTTACCCATTGGGGAATGTTAGCTCTTGTGAACGTAAGACCTCTGACCTCTTTATTTTGAGGAAACTCAATGTCAGTTTCACATTTTGAGGACAGGTTCTGACAACCTGAGTTTGCCTTACCCCTGGAAAAATACAATTCAGCCCATCATCATGGGCATTGGTGATGATGGGCTGAACAGCTCCCCTACTACAGTCAGAATCTCAGTACAGTGAGAGAAGCCACATCAGAGCATGACACATCTGTTTCCACGTTTCCAAAGGCCGTTCAATCCCACTTGTCATCCCTCCGCTCCGTTAAAAAGGGCAAATCATTGCAAGTCATTGCGCCAGATAACTCGACCGACCAACTGAGTTTTTGCCCGATAATTATTACTGGAGGATGTTGTGAGGTTATTGCACACAACATGCCTCATCTTAAAGATGGCAGGTTGAGATTAGCTCCCAATAAAGTTTCTTTATTAGGAGCTAATTTCAACCTGCCTTGTCCTGAACTCTTATGCTACAGTGCTATTGTTTTGTTTGGTTTATGGACATTTGTCTGGGGACACATTATAATATGCTTTATTATTTCAATACATGTTGAAAACTGGAATCCTTTTCTGTTTATTCTTTTGCTTGGAGAGTATGCACTTTGAAGTGTTTGGCAAACTTAGGAACTACAGCATGTCAGGAAGGAGACCTGACTGGCACCCCCAGTCGAACTAAACATGAAATACTGCCAAACCATCACATATTACTTCTTCATTACTGGCTATTGTCGCTACTAGGAAGAGTAATTACACGCAGAGCTGAACACAGAGTGAGAGGAGAGGCTTCCTCCCGTCTCAAACAGCAGCACAAAATGCAGCAGCACGTGCATCTTATCTGGGCGATGTACAGGTTAGAAAACACTCTGGACCGGGTCCTGACAGGACTTAGAAAGTACAACCCATTCGCCCTTACACGGACCTCGGACCGTGGTGGAAGGAGCCAGATTAAGTGACTTCTCCGCACACTAGAACCAAGGTATACCATACCATCACGCACACACAAAAGTCAAGCAATGATTCCAAAGCTTTATAATGAAACCAAAGAAAAAGTGACATACTTGAAATACAGAATAATTGCTCTTTATTTGAGAAGTTACAGATTGTGAAGCTTTTTATTCGACATAGTATTGTTGTTTTGTTCTTTTCTTTCTGACATTTTTGAAAGAATGGAAGAATTATTATTTAAGAGAATATCCAGATTTAAAACCGCATTGTTCTTTATTGTCTTGTAATATCATATTTCATTTGTAATACACAATAGGTACTAAAGGAAAAGAGTTTGTTTAGGCTTGTTTTTTTTAAACAAGTTAAAGTTTAAGTTATAAAGTTCACAGTAAAACAACCATGAAGATCTTGTCTCCCAGTCTCGTGATGTGCATTTTGGTGAAACATTTATTAAACAATGGTTTTAAATTAAAAAGGGCATAGCTTTAAATTTCTGAACTTGCAGAAGCTTACTAAAATAATGGCACAGCAAATGTGTGCTGTGGGCAAAGTTAAATGCGGTCCACATGGTTTGATTTGACAAAACACACAGTTTTAGATCACGCAGGAGGCTTTACCTGAGAGAAGGAGGAAGGTACAGGAGAAGCGCTGTAGTCACGCTGTTCATTTTGCATATGTCCTCGCGTAGACGAGCGCAGAAATTTCAGCTGCTGATGTTTATGAGCGTGGAGCAGCGGAGAGAGGAACAAACCAAACACGCGGCGAGCTGTGTGTGCTCCGTGTCGAAAACAAAACTCACCTGTGAGCGCTAAAACAAGTTAACTGGACCAAACATGTCACCAAACTACAACAGAGCACTTGTTGTAGACACCAAACCTACACCAACAGCTCCGTCTGTCTCCATGAATGTCAGTTACCTCTGTAACTACAGTTGTATGAGTGCATGAAAGGCCCTTAATCCATTAAACCTGTGTTTGGTCGTGTAGCCTAGATTTACCTGAAACATATGCCACAGATTCAACATGAAATGTCTAAATAAACCTAAAGTCTAGATATAAATAATGTATTTAGATAATTCTATATATTATACAATTATTACATTTTCAGAAGAAAATGTGCAAAAATACTTAAAAATAGACATGTAAACTATGACACTTGAAAAAGTGTGTGATGCGATTAATAGTGATTAATCACAGTTTCAAAGTGTGATTAATCAGATACATTTTTTTAATAGTCTGACGGCACTCATTTTCACACAATGGAGGCCTGTTTAATGTCTTGTGGGTGAAATATTCAAATAACCCAATTAGACACACACACGCACACACATACTGAGTCATGTCAAGTCTCTGATTGGCTGGAAGTCGGCGCTTCAGTGAAAATCCCATGCACCGAGCAGCTTCGAGCAGAAGGAGTTGGGGCAGTTCGAGTAGAGTCGCTCTCTCAGCAGTAAGAGAGCTTGGACTTTCTGGCCAGTCCCAGCAGGCCAGTCCAGCTCATCCAAGCCCCATTACGAGTCTCAACGGAGGAACCAGGCCTCTCCTCCAGGAAAGGGACCATGCTCCGCACATGGCAGGTCCACAGGAGAGTACCATCCAAGCCCTCCTAAGACCAAGGAAGGGAGGGGCTGACGCTCCCCAAGATCTGTGCCTGTCTTTTTATGTGCTTTTGACTGCACACGTGCATATTCAAGCAAAGGACCCTTTGCGATTCTTCAGTCTACAACAACAACCTTTGGGTTTTAATCTGTGACCAAGTGCCGTCAGACCAAGACATTCAACAGAAGTGTCGCCCTCTTCCTCACGTCTTTCTTTCACTGGAGGCATCTTCACAGGGAAATCTTCCAGGTCGCAGCCGTGTCCTCCGCAGCCCAGAGCTGAGGCTCTGCATCTGACCCTGAGGTCACACATGGGACACATGGCTCGAGAAACTCTTGGGTTATAAACGCACGGATTTCAGACACAAACTGGCTTTAATATATTTTAATTGTCAATTTTAACTCCAACACATAGATCCAGAACAAGCTTATCTAGTTTTATACCTGTTAATCACTCATTTGCATATTTAATCACCATATTTTCCTGTTTGTATGTTAATCAATAAATCTTCATAAAACACAGTTGGAAAAGTGTTATTTTATTTCCAGAAAAGAAGTCTATGTTCTTACAACCTTCAGATTGACCTATGTTTAATTATGAATAATAATCAATGTACTATTGTTTATTGATAATTATTTATTTTCATATTTGATATAGGTAATTTGCTCAGTGGTTAATTGAGATGGTGCCTCAAAACAAATAATAATAAATAAAATGAACTTAGCCCTCACACTCACTTAACACTCACCAAGAGCTGTGTGACATGCTTTACGTTTAAATTCAATTCCTGAATCAGAGTCACATTTCCTTTCATCCTCTCTCATGTTGGGAGCACCACATGTTGAGGTGTGAGGAGATATTGATTGATTGATTGATAATTAAATCAAGGGGAAAATGTATTCCCTACAAGTGGCACCTTACATTATCATCTTCTCTGTTCTCTTCTGCTCGTGTTTCTTCATCAAACTTAGTCTAAACTGTTCAGAGGATGAAAGTCTGCTGAAACATTATGACATCTGACACATTATTGGCTAAAATTGGCATTAAAACTCTGTTAATCCTATAAACTGGTTAGTTCTGATCGAACTTCATATTATGAAAATTGACTGTTTCTAATAATTAAAGAGTTTGCGCAACAGTCGGCCTCAAAAATGCTGATCGGAGCACCTGAATCAGGAAGTCCAGTTGAGACAGATCACAGAAAAAATACTTAAGGTGAGACACTACAGGTGAATAGGAAAAAATCTTAACTTTAAAGATATTCATTTGAAACTTCTCATGTAGTTTACTCACTCAAAAAAAAAAAAAAAAAAATTCATCGTGTCATGTTTTCATGTAGAAATAAGGCATTTTATGTGAATTAACGGCCAAAAATACACATATTTGGGACATATAAAACTGAAAAATGGACAGAACCAGGTTTAACTTTCTTGGTTCATTTTGTACATATTAGTTACAAATTACTATTCTCCTGATCACAAACTATCAAATAAGCCTTGTTCTGCATATCGGCCATTGGACCGTTGACGCTTGTTTTCTGATGTGTCCCTTGTACTGTCACAGGGTGTACGTGGGAGTTCTCCGCCATGGTGGGCTACATAAAGCGGGCCTACCCTCACACAAAGCTCATTGTAGTGGGCTTCAGTCTGGGTGGAAACATCGTCTGCAAGTTCCTGGGAGAGAGCCGGACCAACCAGGAGCGCGTGGTGTGTTGCGTCAGTGTGTGCCAGGGCTACAGCGCACTCAGGTAAGGCCCTCACGTAGGTTTAGGTCCGTCTCATGGCAGGGCATGGCTTACACTATGCCCAGGCTTGCATCAGGCCCGGCCCGGGGTCAGGCCCAACTAGCACTATGCTCAGGCTCGCATGAGACCCGGCCAGAGTCAGACCCATCTAGCTCTAGGCTCAGGCTCGCAATACGCCCGACTAGCACTATGCTCAGGCCATCCCCAGCCCCCTGCAGGCTCAGCCCAAAAGGACGACGTGGGTCCGACCTCCTGAGCTTGTGTGGTAGGTTGAGTATTACTTGCTAGAAATAGTAGTCCTCTACACACACTTTGGGCTCTGAACCCTAGTCCTTGAGAGGGGCTGCCGCTGGACTGTCCATTTCTCTGGCATTGCCACAGAGAGAGGTGGCGGGCTGGTGTGGGCATGCTCATAGCCCCACAGCTCAGCCAGTAAATGTTCGAGTTCACCTCAATGAACAGGTACGACCTCCCCAATCTGAACCCGAGTGGTGTTTTGTTATTGGACTTCTGTGCTAGTTAGTTTGTTCATAATGAACACCGTATTCAAGGACAAGAGTGTCCATCAGTGCACGCAGCTCCAGGACAGCCTAGGCCGGAGGTTGATTATCGACTTTGTTGTTGGCTGCCTGTCTTGGACACTTGGGTGAGGAGAAGGGCATAGCTGCTGAAAAGACTTGGGAGATCCACTTATATTATGAGGGTCTGTGGGGAACATCTGGGTGAGCTCAGTATGATCTTCAAGGTTAAGGATTTATCAATACTGCTTATTGATCCAATATTTTAACAGTTCTCTTATCGGTGCTTTTACACCAAAAATTTAACAATTTTTTTTTTTTTAATTACAAATGAATTTCATCTACAATAATTAATTTCTCTACTCATTTAAGCTTGACTTATTTTACATTTTTAATAAAAAAAACAACAACATAATAAGCCTTTTTAATTAATTAACTACTGCCAGCTAATTGAAACTTATTTTAAAAAAGATTTACAATTTAGGACATTGCAGCTTTATTCCACACAGGTGAAATAAATGGCCAACACGTTTCAATGATGGTGCTTATAACTGACAGAACACAGACTGACGCTGTGATCGCCTAACTTTGATGTGACAGTTTACATGCTCCGAACGCATCGGACCGGTCTCTCCGCATGGGTCCATGAATTAGGCTGGAGCGACACGCCACAAATGGAGTGACACAGATGCAGAAATGGTTAGATGCCATGTATGGCACGGACAAAGCGGGACACCAGTGCGCGCGCTTTGCTGCTCATATTTGACCGTGAGTGACTCCTCAGCACCGTTAAGAACCCCGATAGCACTGGAGCTAATTGATCCAGTGGGACCGAGGCACCAGTGCTGTTATGAAACCAGGTCTCGGTACCCATCCCTGATCCCTATCAACATGTCTGTAGGACAGTCAGTCTCCTTTACGGGGAACAGTCTCGGGTGGACTGGGCGATGGAGCTCAGAGTGAGGGACTGCAGAACATTGATTCACTGTCTGGTTAGAGTCCATCTCAGTCTGCTACTGTCATGGCGGCAGTGTCTCCTTGTCACTGAGCACGGGGCTGTGGCTCTGACTTCAACCACAGACATCAGGCACACATGGTAATCAGTTTGCCGCTGATGAGGCAAAGCGCAACCTATTGCCACTTCCACTCTATAAATTGGCTGTATTATCCTCACAAACTACAAAACAAAATCACCTTTCCAGCACTTAATAATTCATTCATTCATTTTCTGTCGCTTGATCCCTTTAGGGGTCATGGGTGCCCAGTGACTCTGGGCCTTAGGCGGTGTACACCCTGGACAGTGGACAACTCATTGCAGGGCTAGCTAACACAGAGACAACCATTCACTCTCACATTCATTCACTTGGGGCAATTTAAATTTAGAGTTGCCAACTGAACATGTTGCATTAAAATAGTTATTGCAGTACTGAATATTCATTAGTTACATTGTAACTATTATCATTGACATGAAACCAATACATTTGATTTTGGTGGTTTGAGCTGCCCGGTGCAGTGATTCTCTGCTGTCACCTCTGGACCTTTTGCCCTGTCATAGTAATGCCGTGCTCACCTGTCACTGCTTGTGCTCCTCCAGGGCCCAGGAAACGTTCCTGCAGTGGGATCACTTCAGGCGCTTCTACAACTTCCTCATGGCCGACAACATGAAGAAAATCATCCTTTCTCACAGGTGTAGTATATTCAGTTTTAGAGAGATATGTAGTATGTAGTATGAGATGAGTAAGAAACTGGGCACCAGGACAAACTCCAATAATATATCAGACAAAACGTACTTATATGTTCTCTTCTAATCTGAAAGTAGAGCTCTAAAATGAACAAATATAGGCATTCAAAACAATGTAATAAACAGTGTTACTAAATTACTAAGTAACGTGTTACTGTAATCTGATTAATTTACTGGTAACACAGTAATCTTAACACGTTATAATCAAAATTGAGTTATTAGATTATTGTTACTAGCCCTAGTGACTTACTACTTAAAGGTCCCATAACATGCAAAATCGACTTTTCAGAGGTTTTAACCTTCCTCCAGTGCTATTTGGGCCTCGTATGTTGTGCCCAAAGTGGTTTTTTGATTGATTCCCGCATGTTTTCGCTAGAGAACTGTCTTTTCTGTCCCCCTCGGCTGAGCAGCAGACGGGGGCTCCTCACAAGGATGACGCGCTTCACAAGGATGACGCGGTTGTTAAGCCACGCCTCCGGGAAGCGCGCAGCCGCAATAATAAAAACAGCTAATGCTAATGCTACACAGTAATTACATGATGGATACGACAGATAGAAGAGTTAGCTTGTTATTTACCAAACGGGTAACGTCCCGGCTCGAGGCACTGGAGCACGTCATACTCCAGGTCAGATCCAGGACGTAGGACTCAGCACGACGCACCGTCAGGATGAGAAAAGGTTTATTCAGTGTTTGTGTATCGCTGTTTACCGGAGCACACGGCGCATGCGCACTATCTCCGCTCTAGGCTTCGGCATGAGTTGGGCGGGGGAGACGTGTGGGTTGGGCGGGGGAGGCAGCCTGCTCTCTGTTCGGGGGGGTCAGATCTCAGAGTGAGCCGTTTGCTTTTGCAAGGAGGGGGGCCAGTCCAAGAAATGGGTGTTTTTTGGAAACTGTTATGTTATGGATATTACACAACGAGAAAATTATCAACAAAGCCCTTAGAATAGACTGTGTAAAGGGCAAAATAGAAGAATATGGGACCTTTAAGTAAGTTACTTACTACTTAAGTAAGTGACTACCACTTACTGCTACTTTTTCCAACCAAAAAGACGTCTTTTATCCATGTAAATCCGCTTCAAAATGGAAAAAATAAATAAAAAAGCCACGGCGCACATCTTCGTGATGTCACCATTCAGCACCAGGCATGGCAAACACAAATGGTTAGGGAACGCTTTGTATGTTTGTTCATGTTAGGAGCAAATATGCGCTTTCAAAAAATATAAGATTAATAAAAAGATTAAACAGATCCACACTTAAGCCTGTTCTTGCAGCCCAACGTGAATCTGTCTGCTCCTTTGTGCTTCACATCTTGTTTCTTTTGTACAGTGCACAAGGTTCCTGTGCACAGCTAGGAGCTATTATAATAGTGCTTTAAAACCCATCTACTGTATGGAGTAAAACAGAAATGGAGTGAGTTCAGATGTGAAGCACATGAAAACAGCTGACAGATCCATCCATAGATCCATAAATGTGGATCTGTTTGTGTTTTCCTCAAACACCAAGATCAATTATAACTAGATGCTGTTGCAATAGCTGAAGCTATTGCGAGTGACTGCGCAATTGTATTCATATGATGTTGGTTTGGTCTGGGATTCGAACCCACGACCTCCTTATTGGGAGGCAGAAGCTCTAGCCGCTCTGCCACCGTGCACCTGCCAAAAACAGTTTAAACAGCAACATTTCCTGTAGAGAACCAACAGAAAGGCTCCCACTGTAAAAGAGGGAAAAATTGCTCGGCAAATTATGAAAAAACTACAAAAGGTACATGTACCAAAAGTAATAGCAGACATTAGAAGACTAGGAACTATTGAAAAATGAAAAAAAAATTAAAAGAATTTAAAAACTGGAAAAAACAGGAAAATACAAGAACAAATAGTGACTGCCTATGCATAGGCAGTCACTCAATAAACATAATGAAACTTAAATAATATACAGAACTGAAATTTTGACACTGACACTGCTTTGTATGTTCAATATAGGAGGCTTTTTTAAATCAATAAATCCAATCCAACTTTATTTATAAAGCAAATTTCACAGTGCTGCACAGAAATGGTGACAACCGTAATAATAATTGTAAATGCTCAGTTAATTTTACCAATGCTAAGAGCAAGAACATAAGATGGCAATAAATGAAATACATAAATAAAATGGAAGTTTAATAAGTGAAAACATTTCAAATTTTTATAGTTGTATACTGCACTTTTTTCACAGTAATTAAAGTAATCTGTCATCTGAGTACTTTTTTAGGAGTAATCTGATAAGGTAGAAGATCAGATTATTCAATGAACCCAGTAAAGTTAGTGAACAGTGAGAGTGAACAGAACAATTATCCCAATAGCCAAACGAAGAGTTAAACTAGATAGTTACTTGTATAGCTTGGTTTAAACTTTTTTTTAGGATCAGAGCTACTAATTCAAAAGCAAACCTTGAAATGAGTACGAAGTGGGTACAAAATGTACTCGTCCAGGTGTAATTCTAGATGCGCTGGCAGAGTCGTTTGCTTTCAGATCTGTCCAATCCTTGTACCGGCAGGTTTGGAGCAAAAGGATCTCTTGAGCTCGTCAGGTGTGTGACAGGATCCCACGCAATGTGGATGTTACAGGTCCGTTTTGCCAGTTTTGCCACACTATCTTGTCTCTGCTGAAGGTCTGACAGGGGGGCGTCCGATTAAAAACACTCATGTGAGGTGCAGCTGCTGAAGGGAAAAAGGCAAGAAGAACAGTGCACTCGCAGGAGTTTGGAATGGCTCGGGTGAGTGTACCCAATGTTCATTCTGCTTCTTCTTGAAACCCCTAATTAATTGCTATTGTTAATTCCAACTTTGCTAAAATTATGCTGCTTCTGCTAAATCAAAGAAACATAATGCAAGCGTCGCATAATATATCAATCTATTTTCATGTTATTGTCTGAAGTGGCTTATGTTATAATATCATTTGGAAACTTAAGAAGCAAAGCCTAACAGTCAGCGTTATGGACAGATTGAGAGATACCTTGGCTCATGAAGTGAAAATATTAGCAACAAATCACAAATAAAACTTAAAAACACATTTATTTTAATTTTATTAATCAGAGTTCTGTGTGTTGGTTGTCTCTTTCTTTGATCAAAGGCACAGCCTTGGAGTGATGGGTAGATGACACGTCAAGGTGTATGTTTCCCACATTTTCCTTCTGTGGTGACACAATTTTGCCAGTGTTGGTGCATCCTATTGTTCCATCTGGTGGTCCAAAAAAAAAAAAAACTGCTTCTTATGCACAACACAACACTGGGCTCGTTCATTTAACACTAATTGGGATAAGTGCTCTCTGATCAACAAATCAGTGATAACATAAGAATTAGAGCAAACAACAGGGAGTCGGCATTCTCATTAAAAATAATATCTTGCATGTGCATTCAACCCCAACCCCCCCCCCCCCCCCCCCCACCAGTCTGACACACAGACTGTACAATAATCTTTTGGTTAATTGGGTTACATTTGGTGCAGTCTTTGTTTCTGGAGACTTTAATAGTCCAGTAGGTTGTTTCGTTGACTGGATTTGTGATTCTGATTTGGGAATTCTCCAGAGAGAGCGTTCAGGGTGAAATGTTGATTGAATTCTTGAGAGACGCCAAGTGTTGCGTTTTAAATGGGTGAATTCCTGGCAGTAACAACTTCACCTCTATTTCTGTAAAAAGTAGAGTTGTGGTGGACTGTAGAATTACAGCTCATACTCAACTCACTGTCTGTATTCCGCTTTAAACTTACTTACTGGAGAGGGGGGCCCCAATAAGTTTTGACTTATTGGACTTTCGATGTAAAATGCCTGATCACTCTGTGCTGGTTATATCTATTAAAGGAAAACACATTTCTTGAGGTTAAACAAGCATCAGCCTATAATATGAACAGATTAATACAAGAAAACTCTCTCCTCATGTCTTTTCAAATGATATGTTCCAGACCACAATTTCTGTGTTTGCAGATAAACTGACTTTAACCAATACTCAAAACTCAATTAAATATATGAAGATATTTGTTATTACATGTATGCTTATGTTAGGCAGAAGGGCCAATTTTATAAAACAACATGTAACCTTTTCTGGAACAGAGAGTTAGATCATGTACAAATACATAAATAAACAACAATTTAAAGCTTGAATACAAACACAAGTACCCTTAGATTGATAAAAAAAAAAAAAAAAAAAAAAAACAGTTTATAAACGAAGATCTCAAAGAGGCCTAGCAATACAAATTGAATGCAGTCAGACACAGAATACAGACATTCTGGAGTCTGGTCAATAAAGGTCCACAAAAGGCTAAAAAGATTCCAGAAAATGTGATCTTGGATAATGGCTCCTCAGGTTTTGACATTAAAACTATTCTGAATAAGTGGGAAACTTATGTGGAGATTTATTTGCAGGAAGTTCAGTCTCATCTGAGTGGGATAATTCTATTTTAATATGCTCAAAAAAATCAAATGGAGATCTGTTAACAATTCAGTTTCTCTAATCCTTACAATTCCCACTGAAATTGATCATCTTTCAAACGAATTGTTGAATCAGTCTGGTTTGTTCCCAGTGCTTTATAATCTTCTGTTTATTTGTTTTAAGCAGAGTTTTGTCCTGGCTGTCTATAATCAAAGTATGTATGTAATCCCAAAGTACCCAAATGTAGATCCTCGAGTTCCTAAGAATTACAGGGGTATCCGCCCTCTTAGTTGTGTGTATAAACTTTACTCAATGAGAGGCTGGTTACCTGGAATCTTGGAATCTACTTGCTGAGGAGGGTTTATGAAAAAGAGCTTGTATTGATCATGTATATTTCTTTAAGTACAATAGTGAATACCATAAAACAAGACGGAAAGTCTTCTTTTTTCTTGCTTTATAGACTTTGACTGTGTAAATCGGGACCTGCTCTGTTTTCATCTATTACAAATTGGTATTGATGGTACATTTTATGATTCGATCAAGCCATCTATAACAAGCCTATATCTTGTGTCCAGGTAAATGACCACCTGACTGAATCTGGTTAATAAAGTCAAAGAGGCTAATGTGGAAGATCTTAAAGTGTCCACACTGTTTTATATGCTGATGATATTGTGCTTGTTGAAAATGAATTGGACCTTCAGACAATGTTGAATATTGTTCATGCCTGGTGAACAATCTTCATGCCTGGTGCCAAAATGAGATGGAAGATAAATTGTGGTAAACTCATGTGATGAACAAAGCGGATGCATGTCAAGCCTACACTGTCCTGTTCTGGATTATGGTGCTGGAGTCTGGGGTTACTGTACATAGACACACTGTCAAAATTCAGTGCAGAGCTCTGAGATCATTTCTGGGGATGCAGAAGAAGGCCCCCATACAGGGTGCTGTGCTAAGACATGGGCTGGGAACCATGTGAAGGGAGACATATCTGTGACATTGAGCCATTATGGAATAGGCTGATTAATATGCCAGATACAATACTCACTAAACATATAATATAATACAATTAATAACAGTAATTGGAGTATGTCATAAAACCACCTGGAGTTACCTGAACACAACCTATTCAAGTCCGGTCTCTTCCGGTTGAACGCTTGAGTGGTCTCTCTGGCTTCAGGACAGACCACTGTTTTGATCACAACCGCCGCTGAAGGCTGTGGTAAACAACAACAACAACAACGTATACTTACATCGTGGGGCTTCAGAGCTGTTTAATTGTCCCTGTATATGAGGAGTCCCTGTTGTTCCTTGACTTGTTGTAGGAGAACAAGTGTCTCCTCAGCTGTGAAGCTTTGGCTTCTTTCTTTGCCTGGATATGCCATGGCTGCCAATATCACCTACACTGATGTCATTGGTTCAAATGCGTTCACCATATATGTACTGTCACATTCCCCTCCAGCGGACAAGTACAGCCTCTTTTAGCTAGCATTAACGCTGTGAAGGTAGCAACAGCCCGACTTGGAACCGCCCCCAGTCCAACTCACTAATGGGGCAAAATATGGCCTTAGGACTCATTAGGACAACATTTATCTTTACTAGTATTCCTAGCATTCCTTAGGCTGCTTGTTAAATGAGTGTCAATGTCAGTGTTGCTTCAATGACCACACTCTGGGCAAAGGCTGATGTAATCTAGTGCTTCATAATACAATACATATTTCAATGCTCAGAGCTTGATACAATACGTGTCCTGATACATAATACGTAATGCATTTTATCTGTAAGTGCCTTTCCAAACAGCCAAGGACACTGTACATGACAACAAAAACAACAGAATAAAACACACAGTACAGAACTGGGTGATGGCTTGAGAGTGATTGAATGCTGTGATATAGGTTTGTCTGAACAGGTAAGTTTTGAGTCTGGATTTGAAAAGTGGAAGGGTGTCTATGTTACGGAGGTCAGGAGGGAGAGAGTTCCAGAGCTGAGGAGCAGAGCGGCTGAAGGCTCTGCCCCCCATTGAAATAAGACGGAAAGAGGGGACAGAGAGCTGGAGAGAGGAGGAGTGGAGATGTGGAGGAGGTCAGAGATATATGGTGAAGACATTATATTATATATTTGGCAAAAACAAGAAGATATGAAGTGAGTTTGCAGAACATTTTGGAGTCTTAATGTATAAATACACTATCTTCTAGTACTTTTCTGTAAAAATTTGTTTGTTTTTGCATGAACTCCTCTGCGGTTGTGGTCTTTTGAGTGCAGTTTGGTTTAGATACATGGAAATACTTTACAGTTCTGATATATTTTTGCCACACCCCCTTTTAGTCGACAATCGGTCGATAGGGCTGGTTTTTTGTCGACCAAGAATTTACTTGAAGGGCGGAGACGAGAGATGTTGCGGAGGGGGAAGGAGGCAGAACGGGTGATGTTGATGTAGGAGTGGAAAGAAAGCGTGCTATCGAGGATGACACCTAGACTCTTGACCTGAGGGGAAGGAGGACGTGGAGTCATTGATAGAAATTGTGAAACGGTTTGATTTGGAGAGAGTGAAAGGGGGTGCCTTCAGTGGACTTCACTTTTAGAGCTTTTAAATTTGAGAAACTTAGAGAAGAACCTAGAATTGACTTCCTGCAGACAGAGAGGGTAAGGTAGGTTGGTGAAAGTGATGCAGGGGGTTTAGGGGAGAGGTAAAGCTAGGTGTCATCCGCATAACAATGAAAGTGAATGTTGTGTTTACGGAAGATAGAAGAAGGGGACCCAGGACAGAGCCCGGCTGGATTGGTAAACTGGTAAATGCATGTCTAAATGCACCATTCAGTAGTCCATTAATAATTAATTTAGATTGTTTAAAAGTATCACGATGCACGTCTCTGTATTGATACACGCATTGCCAAAAAGTTCGTTACAATATATTACTGTATTGACTACAGCCCTAGTCTGTACTAAATCATATTTGGTTGAGTATGTGATTGAAGCAGCTGGTGTAAAGTCATTGTTATGTGTTCCAGGCACAGTCTGTTCGGAGGCGCTTCACTGAAGTCCATAGAAGCCGACTTGAGCCGCTTGTACACAGCCACCTCCCTCATGCAGATCGACGACCACATCATGAGGTCAGGACAAACACGCTGCGCAACTACAAGCACAGACGCACTGAACATCTACACAACTACAAGCACAGACGCACTGAACATCTACACAACTACAAGCACACTGAACAACTGCAAGCACACTGCACAACTGCAAGCACACTGCACAACTGCAAGCTCAGGCATGCACAGGCAGTCATAGAGGCGTCAGCATCTCGGTTGCTAGAGAGACTGGCTCCCAAACAAAAAATATTTTTATGCTTTTAAGACACTCTTTTGTAGCCAACCCGGACTATAGTTTTTTATCTGGATTCATCGTTTTAAACAATCAGATGCCCAGATTTGAACGTTTTTTAATACAAATGACACTGGCCCGGGTAACTGCAAGCTAGCTACAGGATGAGGTACCATGCCTTCACTCCCTCCACATCAGCTGCGAAACCTGTTCAGGCCTAAGCCAAAAAGTTGCCGAGCTGGAACAGCGGATTTCATCCTCATTTAAAATCCAGGAGGATTGTGATCTGGATATAATCAGTTATAGCCGACAGTGCTAACTATTTCAATGCCCTCGAGATCCGGCAGGTCTCCTTGTCAGGTCTCAGTGCACACAACCACCACTGGTTCCAGCAGGGAGCACGCCCCAAAGCTCCCACCAGCTCCACTCCTATCCAGTCCGACCCGCGGACCCTTGCCGTGTCCCATGGTGCCTCCGGGGCTCGGGATAGCTGGTCCTTGCGCTCATCAAACACCGGAGACATAGAACTGAGACTAAACTAAATTCACTGCCCTGCATGATAAAGAGTTTCCTCCTCGAGAGCAGGTTCTCCTGGGTGTACAGAACAACAACAACGATCCAGCCAGCCCTGTTTGCTGCCTCCTGCCCGCTCTCAGACCTGTGGCACTGCTGCATTTCACCCCAACTCCTAAACCTCCTGGGCTGTGGAATTTGGACTGCAGATCACCATCACCTCTGGGTTTACTGCACGAGAGCCTCAGATTACAGCCGTCAGAGACTCTCTGGACGATTTTAGAACCCTCATCTCCACAACCCACAGTTAAGATAAACATGTGTTGTTTTTGGACCTTTTCACCACCTTAGTTTGGAGATATTAAATTCAGCCACTGAAGGCATATCGAACTCAAGACCCACTGCTGGGACAATAAAATTCCTAATTTCTTATGAATGCAATTTTCTTACTTTCTTCAAGAGACCAGAACTTTTTATAAAGGACCGCCTTCACCCTAACCACACTAGATCCCGCCTTCTTTCTTGCAGTATGGGACTCACCTTGCAGTCAGTATGACTATATAACCAACCACAGTTCATTTCTATAATTATCAGCAGAGAGCGGACAGTGCATGAAAAGCGAGTTAGGTATGTAATTATGGTTCTGTGAATCACAAATGACTGCCAGAGGCAGTGCTTAAGCACTGAATGATCTCTTCACACATGCGTAGTTCAAGTATCAATACTAACAACTTCACACCTGTGACACTCTGATGGCCAATCAGAGGTTATATAGCCAAACGGCATCCGTTTACTCATTTCCTGCAGAATCTTCTCACGGAGTCACAAGGACTCTGAGTGACCGAGATGCTCTGGCAGTCATTCAGGATTCATAGAACTATAGTTACATACGTAACTCTCATTCTATTTCATCTCTTCTGACTGCCAGAGGTGGTGCTTAAGCACTGAATGATCGAATATCGCCGAAGTCACAAGGAATCCTGAGATCAGAACTCACTGAGTGGACCCAGAGAACTCCAGAAACACGTAATGACTAAGGCATTACTGCAAGCACAGTCACAAAGTGAATAAATACCTCTTCAAGAAACGGCACATCGCTGAATTATCCAGAAGCAAAGACCACTACGTCACAGAAGTCACCTGTTGAAGGAAGTGGTAGACATGGTACTTGGTGTAAAAACCGCGCCATGCTCCATATGGTGGTCACAGCGGAAATGGAATGTGTTGTTGATTCAGATCTAGACCCCAATAAACAACGGATGGAAATTAGCTCATTAGCTACAAGCCGTTGAGTTCACCGCAAGTACAGTATATAATAATACATGTTCATGCACCGGCCAAACCAAAAACAAAAGATATGAAGGCAACAGAAATTGCCACAACCATCAATATGTCCTCCAAAAACAATATTCAGAGTACAGGCAGTCCATACATGACAAATGACAGAGACTGTAACTGGGGTCGACCCAGCTGGGGTCCGGTTTACAGGGGTTGTACCTGGGACTCAACATGGCACAGGCACAGATCAACATTAAGAACATGAATCTGGTCCCAATGCCAAGGCACATTATAACAGCATGAAGGCTGACTGTGCAAAGTGGAGCGGAACCCTGACTCTAATCTAGAGATAAAAAAGGACCATCTCCATCAATTGTACCTATATTTAAACAATCCTCACAGTATGGACATAAACGAGTCAACTCTCAGGTGGGAGCGGCAGACCGTAGACTTAGGGTCAGGACAGGGGAGGCTCTAGCTCCTAATGCACTCGCAATCTGTGGGGTTGATTTGTGGATGATGCAGTCTCTCTGGGGTGAGACCGTGCCCATGTGGGCACACCAGGTCAAATCAGTTTGTCTAAACCATAGACCGTACATATCAATGGACTATGGGAATGTGACATCACCCATAGTGTTTGGCTCCAGCCAAATGAAGCCAATCGCAGCTAAAGTGGAGCCAGACTCCATATTTGGAAATCCGAGTGCGTATCGTGGCAACCATATGGACCAATCAGGAGCGAGGTTGTTAACAGTTTCCACCCCTCGGCGGGAGGAGATGGCGGCAACGTGCAGCGTTAGCTGTCAATTAAACCTGTTGCCAACACGAGCTAAACCAGCCCCTGAAAAAGGAAGCACTCATAATAGCAGTCAGTTGCTAATAACTTCATTTATGATCAATCTACCGAGAAAAAACACTAGGATCATGTAGAGTGTGTCAAAACAGACACTGAACAGTTGAACACAACAGTTGAACTAAAATCTCAAATATTGTTGAGGGAAAGTAGAAGAACCAGAGGACAGTGTTCAAGCTCCATACTTCCCCCAGCGGAGTTGCTCCTAGGGCAGTGTAACTAAAACTTTTTTAAAAACTTGAACGTTTTTATTTTTGTTCCTAACTGGCCTGACCATAAACTATTTCAAAGCGTTTTGGGCCTGATCTTAAATGTAAAGACTGTGTGGGCATCTTGAACAGGAGCTGGTTCCATAACAGGAGCCTGGTATAAACGCTCTACCTCCTACTGTGCTTTTAGAGACTCTGGGACTAACAATAGTCCAGCATTTTGAGAACGAAGAGCTCTGTTTGGATGGTACGCTACTATTGCATCTTTGAGGTCGGAAGGGGCCATGTCATTTATGGCTTTGTAAGTCAGGAGGAGGATTTTAAATTTGATTCTAAACTCAATGGGAAGCCAGTGAAGGGACTCTTAACACCGGGCTAATATGATAGTACCTGTTAATAATCTTGCTGCTGTATTTTGAACCAGTTGAAAGCTTTTTAAAGAGCTTTTAGGACACGCTGCAGGGCATTACCGTCTAAACTGGATGTGACAAATGCATGGATTTTAGGCAGGATTTTTCTAATTTTGGCTGTCTACTTGATGGGTCTGATCAGGTTTCACTGATAAATACAGCTGTGTCATAGCAGTGGAATTTAATGTCATGCTTTCTGATCATTTTACCTAACGGCAGCAAATAAAGAGTGAACAGCACTGGACCGAGTACTGAACCCTGCGGTAAACTGTAGGTTACTTTGGAACAAGGTGAGGAGCTCTGGTTTACATTTATCCCATAAATAGGATTTAAAGCAGCTGAGGGCGGTCCCTCTGACACCTACATCAGATGCTGACCTCTGCAGTAGAATGTTGTGGTTGATGGTGTCAAATGCTGAGGTCCAACAGAACCAGGACTGAGACCTGTCCATCATCAGCAGCTATCGTTTGACTTTAACTAATGCAGTTCTGGTGCACAAACACACTGCCCAAGCACCGATACATACACACCACTCCAGTACAAAGCACATGTACAAAGCCCAAGTAGACATGGTATATATGCACAGTTGCTACACACCACGTGTGTCCTTCCTTCTGTTTGCTTTAAACGTTTTAAATGTTCTTTTGCACAGAAAGTTCCATGGCCACAGTTCTCTCAAAGAGTACTACGAGAAGGAGAGCTGCGTGCACTTTATCCACAACGTAAGCTGTCTTCCTCATGTCTGTTCTGTCTGCTGTCCCTTGCATGTGTCTGTCTGACTGTTCTCATGTGCTCATAGGTGAATGTTCCTCTGCTACTGGTGAACTCTGCTGACGACCCACTGGTGCACGACTCCCTACTCAATATTCCTCGTACTCTGGCAGGTAACGGAACATTCAGTTCAAATTATTTTTGTACTGCTCAAGCGTAAGTAGAATAAGGACAAACTATGTGTATCTATAGTATTATTTCAGGACTGTCTTGCAAACTACCAGAGAACTGTTTGTTAAACTTCGTTTCAAATAATAGCCACAGACCGCAGGTCCTTTTTTATGTATTAAATCACCTGGTTAACCCCGAGCCCTCATCTGGTCTTGAGCTATCAAATTCACTGTGTAACAATTTTCTGCCCTTTTTTTGTTTAAAAAATATCACAAATTGGGGCATCTATTGCAGTGTCTCCCTGTGATGATCTCACGGTCAGCTGCTATTTTTGATGAGTTTATTTCTGTATCTCTTGCTGAATCATCCAAAGTTGTACATCGCTTAAGATCCTCTAATAGGATGTTGTTCCTTCATGTTTTCTGAAACATGGTTTCTCTGATGGCACCACTGACGGATGCCCTGGCATTTTGGTGCGCTTTGTGTTGTCTGTTTTGTGCATTAATCGTGTGTCAGCGTACTCTTATACCTGTGAAGAGCTCTTAAACATCAGAATTTCCACCCCTACGGATCTATTTCCAGTTTTTTAGTATTTGCTACAGATTTAGCCCTAATTTTGGCCAAGAGAGTGAGACGATGCAGACGAGGAAAGTGTGTGGTGCTCTCGTGCACCTTCGGACTCGCGGCGCCATTTTGTGCTTCACGGCTACGTGGCTCAGTGAGTCGACCCCGGACTGCGTGCTGCATCTGGAGGGCTTCCAGCTCCTCCGCGTCGGTTGACAAGGGATTGTTGCACAATGTGTGTTGGCGGAGCGGATACTGTGTGGAGCGGGACTTTCCGGACTCCTTGTTGATTATCCTCAGGGATTTTAACAAGGGGAATCTCAGCCAGGAACTATCAAAGTACAGACAGTTTATTAAATGTCCGACCAGAGAGTAGAACACACTGGATCACTGTTACACTACAGTGAGTGGTTCCTTCCATGCGGTTTCTCGCGCTGCCCTGGGCTTTTCAGATCACCCCATGGTCCACCTGATCTTCACGTACAGACAGAGGCTGAAGCTCTCCAAACCTGTGGTGTGGATTTCTAAGAAATGGACCAGAGGCAGTCGAGGAGCTACGTGCGTGTTTGGACATTACAGACTGAGCACAATGACAAGCCCTAGTTCACACCCAAACTGAGGCAGCTCAGGCAGCAGAAAGAGGCAGCTTTCAGAGCCGGGGACAGAGAGAGCTACAAAGGCGCAAAGTACAGATTTAGCAAGGAGGTGTCAAGAGCTAGATCTCTGTACGATGCACACCTAAAGGAGACTTTCTCTGTCACCGACCCTTCTGCTGTTTGGTAAGGGCTCAGGCAGATCACCAACTACAAGCCCAAAGCCCCCCATGCCGCTGATGACCAGAACAGCTAGTTTCCCTCTATTCACGGTTCGAGTCATCAACCCCCTCCCCCACCAGCCACTCACTTCAGAGCCAAGATGTCAGTGCCACGGGCCTGAAGTCATTAAGTCATTTGAGCGCCTGGTCCTGCCCCTCCTCGAGTCCTTCACCTCCTCAGTCCTTGACCCACTACAGTTCTCCTACAGAGCCAACAGATCTGTAGACGACGCCATCAACCTCCACTTTATCCTGCAGCATCTGGACTCCCCGGGAACCTACGCCAGGGTCCTGTTTGTGGCCTTCAGCTCTGCATTCAACACCATCCTCCTGCTCTGCTCCAGGACATGCTCTCTCAGCTCTCTGCAGACTCCATCAGCAGGTGGATCACTGACTTCATGATGGACTGGAGGCAGTGCGTGCGGCTGGGGAAGAATGTCTCGGATTATCAGCACAGGAACTCCACAGGGCTGTGTACTTTATCCTCTGTTCTCCCTGTGACACCAACTGCTGCACCTCCAGCCACGACTCTGTAAAACTGATCAAGTTTGCAGACGACACCACCCTCATCGGGCTCATCTCAGACGGCAATGAGTCTCTCTACAGGAGGGAGGTGGACCGGCTGGTGTCCTGGTGCAACAAGAACAACCTGGAGCTCAACGCCCAGAAGACAGTGGAGATGATCATGGACTTCAGGAAAGTCTCAGCCCCCCTGACTCCCCCCTTGCCTTGACAGACTCTCCCATCACCACCATGGACTCTTTCCGCTTCCTCAGCACCACCATCACTCAAGACCTCAAGTGGGAGCCGACCATCAGCTCCATCATCAAGAAGAACCAGCAGAGGATGTACTTCCTGCAGCAGCTGAGGACAGACAAGCTGCCACCGCAGATGATAGTGCAGTTCTACACGGTCATCATCGAGTCCATCCTCACCTCCTCCATCACCGTGTGGTACAGGAGCCACAGGGACAAACAGAGACTACAGCACATTGTGCGCTCTTTAGGCAGCTGGCCAAGGCCTGGAGCCTTTGTTTGGCAGTTTTGAGTGCTTCAGGTTTGGGCATCTGTCTGTACTTCTTAGTTACTTGCCTCTTCATTGGCTGATTGATTGTGCACAGAATGTCAGTTGGGTTATTTGCTTTTAAATTGTTATGCATTAGCGTTAGCATTGAGACACAAACACGTCCCTTTATAAACACACAAGTGTCCTTTGGTGAAGCACTTGCTTGTTTTGTAAAGTCTTTAACGTGTTTCAGAGACGTCCAGCACAACTCACTGTTCACTGCCCGATCTTTTAAGACTGACTGGATGAAAAACCCATAGAAATTAATTAGACAAGAAGTACTGAGCCAGCTATTTTAATTATATATTTTGATTTTTGCCTCCAACTGTCTTTTCCACGTTGGGTATTGTCTCTCATGGCTCCCATGGTTGCTATTATACCCAAGCATCTCCAGGATCACTGATGCCGAAGTGTATTTCAGCTCATTGGTTTCAGTGATGGTTGTGGTAGGGATCGCACTCAACGCTGCACCTTTGCACCTTATGTCAAAACAAGTTCCTATGCTTGTGAAGTTTGATCACTGACAATGGCAATAAATCTGATTCTGATTCTTTAGTCCCAAATCCCTTGCCTGGCCTCCATTCTAATCTCCATGTATTATTCAATACTGTCATTAGTCTGGAGATGCCGCCACATAATTTGACTTAAGGGGGGCGGGACAAACATGCGTCAATCAGACGAACAGCGGACGTGACGACAGCACCACGAAAGTACGGTTTATTCTCAAAAGGCAGCAGAGGGCTATGGCTATCAGTCCAAAATGGCGTGTAGCTGTAAAGCTTCCTCTGGCTGTGGTTTTAACGACACATCCTGATATTTTAAAACAGAGAAGCCTCGAACATTTTCTCTATTATGGACACCATCTTGCTTGTTATTGCGACACACAGGATGTCTTACATTTTTTTTATGTATGTATGAATGTGAGCAACGGACAGCAATGCAATTTCCTTCGGGATTAATAAAGTATTTATCTAATCTAATCTAATCTAATCTAAGTTCTTCTCTCGCGGCTCAGATTCGCTCGATTGCTGCAAAATAGAGGAAGAAGGGTCATGCCCAAACACGCTTTCTTTCAAAATTGAAAGATATTGAAAGATAGTGGGCATGGCTGGTCAGGCTACCAAATCCCCTGCAGGCTTGGATTACGTGTTTGGTCCCGTGTCCTTATATGAACGACTCACTTAGGAATCTTGGGGTAATTCTAGACAGCTCTATCAAAATGGTAAATAAATTCTGTTATCAAAGCCAACTTCTATCAGCTCAGAACGTGAAGTAAAGTTAAGGCTTACTTTCCAGCCAGTGACTTTGAACGAGTTATTCACTTGTTTATTTCGTCTCGCCTAGATTATTGTAACTCTCTGTACTGTGGGCTGGACCAATCCTCCCTACAGCGCCTCCAGCAGGTCCAAAATGCTGCTGCCGCTTGTTGATGGGGACGAGAAAGTGTGAGCACATTACCCCAGTGCTTGCCTCCCTTCACCGGCTTCCTGTCAAATTCAGGATTGATTTTAAGATTTTGATGTTAGTTTTAAAATGCCTAAATGATTTGGCACCTGAATAACTGACTAAGCTTTTAACAGCTTATGTCCCGGCCAGATCAGTGAGGTCAGAAAATCATTCATTCATTCATTCATTCATTTTCTACCGCTTATTCCCGTTAGGGGTCGCGGGTGACTGGAGCCTATCCCCTGGACAGTGGGCCCTTGGCCACTGTCCAGGGTGTACCCCTGGACAGGGCTAACACAGAGACAGACATTGACAGACAACCATTCACTCTCACATTCATACACTAGGGACAATTTAGAGTTTCCAATTAACCTACACAGTCATGTCTTTGGACAGTGGGAGGAGCCAGAGAACCTGGAGAGAACCCACGGTAACACGGGGAGGACATGCAGACTCCACCCAGAGAGATCATGTGATGTTGGGGTGGTCCGGGATTCGAACCCACAATCTCCTTGCTGGGAGGCAGAAGCTCTAGCCGCTCTGCCACCGTGCACCCCCGGTCAGAAAATCAGATGTTGTTAAATATGCCCAGCCTTTGCTGTGGCCGCCCCAAAACTGTGGAACAGTCTCCCTCTGCAGATCAGAGCTGCTCCATCACTAGAGTCTTTTAAATCTGCTCTTAAGACACATTTCTTGGCTTTGGCTTTTAATACAAGTTAACTGTTTGGGTAGCTGGTGTTGTTGTAAATGTGCTATGGAAATAAAGTTAACATGGATATCGAAGCCCTCTGTCAGTCACCTGGGACCGTCTCAAGCCATTTCTTCGTTTCCGTGCAGAGGTCCAGCTCGCAGGGGCCTGCTACGTGAGCAGCTGACGTCACCCAAACAGGGACGTAATGTTATGTTTCCTTCATAAATAAAATCTTAAATTGTACTTTTTTTACATGTTTTCTTCAAATGTGCTCCCCAATTCACAAAAAGAAGTTTAGTAATTACAATTTTTTTGCACTGACGTTAAGATGTACATAAAACTAGAGTAAACAAGACACAGCGTCTGTTTTATTTATTTCTGTCAGCTTTTTCTGCATTTATTTCTCTGCATCGCCACGCAATGTTCTAATATCTCGTGTGTTGGATTTGGATAGAGTTGGCTTCTGCATGCAGTGAAAAAATATGATCTCCACCTCCATTGTCAATGTGGTTGCTCATAGCTGTGGTTGCAAGATCTTGGGTGCCTGTTGCTGCGGCAATCTCCGAACCTCGTCACTTGTGGGACTCCCGAGGCAGCTGACAGGTGGAGAGGCGGTTGACCTCGACTGGGGATTTTGTCTGGCAGTGGAGGAAATACTTTGAGAAACTCCTTTATCCCACTGTCACGTCTCCCGTGGAGACAAAATTCGCCCATCACCCAGTCACTGAGTCACTGAGGTTGTTGGCAAGCTCCTTGGTGGCAAGGCTCCGGGGGTGGATGAGATCCGTCCTGAGTATCTTAAGTCTCTGGATGTTGTGGGACTGTCTTGGCTGACACATCTCTGCAACATCATGTGGCGGTCTGGGACAGTACCTCTGGACTGGCAGACCGGTAGTGACTGCTGTGCCTCCAATACTCCAACATAAGTTAGCGCGATAGCCAAAAAACAGCAAGCTGATAAAAGTGGATACATTTCTTATCAAAAGACGACAAAATACAAGTGGAAGGACAAAGTCTACATGATACACAGGTATACGCATACACTCACTAGAAGTGCGGCTGGATTTGCGTATACTCACTACAAATTGATCACTGATACGTTACAGTCATTACCCTTGCGGTGCTTTAGTGCTTTCTCTCCCTTTAGAGACCAGTACAAACTTTACCCACTGTCACTTCTGAGCGCCGCTTTGAGGTGTCACTCCTTTTTTCTCTCCACGCGGGACGCAGACAGCGAGCAACAGGTTTGGTTTAGGAGCAGACTCTGACAGATGCGCGGGCGGATCAGGTTTGTTTGGGGGCCACTATATGACCACTAAACATTTGTATTCTGGTCTCAAGCTACAAAATGTTCTTTATTTGACGTTAATCGGCCTCATATTCACAGAGAATGGAGGCAAAATGATTGAATGAATTGAATGAATGAAAGACGCAGCCGACGCACAGAAGCGCAGCAAGGGCGTGCAGCGAAGTCAAACTCGCTCTTGAAAAGACAAATGTTATAAATGTACACACAAAAATATAGGTTTAGCTGTCCTGGAAAAACTGTTTGCAGTCTGACAGTTTTTAAGAAGAGGGAAGAGGGAACTGCGTGTGAGGAGTGCAGGGCCTGTGCAGCAAAACTCAGAGGCTTGGCGTTAGGGGGGCTGAGGGGGCACTAAAAATAAAGTTAAACCACACCATGCAACCTAGAACGGGCCAACCAGCTATTTATTACACCTAATATCCACCAGAATACAGGTAAACATGCACCTGATCAGTATGACATGTAATTACAATATATATACACGTTTGAAATAATCTTACATATACATACATACGAGGAATAGAAGAGTGGATGATGATGTTTTGCGGCTCGCTCCTTATCTTTGGGTTGCCAATGTGGCTCTATTTTAGAAAATAGTGAGGACCACTGATGTAGATGCATCAACCACGTTGTAAATATGATTTTAAAAATTAACTGCAGTAAATAAATAGCACATTGAAACACTTGAAGTACATACCATAAATATTATTTCAGAAAATACAGGCCAAATATACGCACAGTCTTTTTATTGTGGCACATTTCAAATACAAAGCTCACACTGACAACTAGCAAGTGAACCGTGTTTTCAGCCTGTGATAACTCAGTCCTGTGTCTTCCTCTAGCCAAGAAGCCCAACGTGGTCTTCGCACTGACTCTTCACGGCGGCCACCTCGGCTTCTTCGAGGGAGCCGTGCTCCTCCCGCAGCCGCTCACCTGGATGGACAAGGTCATCGTGGGTTACGCCAACACCATATGCCAGTGGGAGAAGCAGAAACCGCAGTGCCAAAGCAGCCCGCATACCCAGGAAGGGGCATGTCTGGAATAGAAGGCATAGAACTTAGAGAGCCACACGTGAAGAACTGCTCTTTACTCCAACCTGCCTTCTTCTCCTCTTGGTGCTGCTCCACTCCTGGTTCGCTCATGCCTTCACACTTCACAGTATACAAATGACTAAAGCCAGATTGAACAACGGACAAGTGTATTCAAGCACCTCTTTAGTCAATTGAAAACGTCAAGAGCACAAGATCCAGGGAGACGTGGTAAACGCCTCTACCTATGCCAAGGCCCCATCCTCTAGTTGTCGTCTGCGTCTTCTACAAGGCAAAATAGGACTATCTAGAGTTAGAATGATGCGTTCAGGATATTCATCTGAAGTTCAGCAGTTTTGGTGAATTACGAACCTAGATGACTTGTTTCCAGATATTTCTGACTTGTTCTTGTTCTTATATTTCAAGACCGATTATTTCCCAATGGTTCAGAAAATGGCACTTTTTCTGGATTTATTTGACATTTTCAAGCTTGAAAGCAGTCAGAAAGATCTTAAAACAAGTATTGTCATGTACATAATTTTATGTAACCTGCTCAAAATGACTCAAAACCAGATCAATATTCTGAATTCAAATCCTTTTAACCAAAGGTAGCTATTCTCTTTTTGCTGTGTATTTTGTGTAAGTGTGTGACTTTGTATAGATTGAGCGTTCCGGCCATGTGTTGAGTGTCTGTTTCTGTTTTTGGTAATGGGATGTGTGTGTTGTGGTCCAAAGTGTGGCGTTAAACAGGAGTTTTCATATAGTCATCGGCTGCATGGCCACTGGCAGTACTTGACACTGTGTGAATATTTTGGCCAGAGATGAGCCATGTGAATGCACTGTACGCCCGCTTTGTCCATCGTCTTCAGTGAAGATTGAAGATGATGAGCAGGTTTAAGCGTGTAGGACTAGAGCGACGGGGCGCTGGATTCTGTGTGCTCTGTCTGGTCCTGTGATCAGTTAAGTGTTTGATCCACCACGTTTCATCAGGGCACTTTATGCTCCCGGTCATGTGCCGTACTTTAGATTTATAATATACTGTAGATGAGCAACATTAGCGCTGAAGGTCTTATTACAAGACAGCTGTTGTGTCTTTTGGCAAGACACTTGTACCATTATTTCACCATTATGAGTTTCAAGTGATGAGAAATAAGAAAATGTTGTTTTGAGTTGTTAATTACTTTGGCTACAGTCTGCTTATGAATAAGCAGAGGTCCTTAAAGTGCATATGACCAGGTTTTTATGATATTCTATTCTGACTTTCTTTGGAGGGTTAAATCTGTTTATATGAATTATAGTTTTACACCAGTCGAGTAGCAGTTTGGGAACAGAAATGTAAAAATTAGTTTAAAATGACAGAAGTAGCGCAGAGTTCTAAAACATATTGATGACATCACACTCTGTGACTCCAACAGCTCAGCACAATTTACAATAAACACATTTTTCTGACCTTTAGGATAGAAATTCATTAAAATAAAGGTACATTTTTATTTATGAAATACATTTCTGACTGTTTTGGCACAATGTACAACATGGTTGCTAGGTAAAAGTTATTGAATGTCCTTGTGTGATATCATGATTTACAACCAGGAAGTTCTACACGACTAAAAAGCCGTTTTCAGGCCGCCAAGGAAATCGGTGCGTTGTTGACTTGTTGTTGCTCGTGTTCATTAAACATTTTACACAAATCAATCTACTTTATGTAACATTTTAGCGGCAAGACTTTTCCCTCGTTCGTCATTAGCTTTAACTGAGTTCTCGTCTCGCTATTTTTAAGATTCTTATTATCCACCCTAACCCCAACCCTTACTGGTGTAATCATGGAACTATCCTAAATTAATAAATTGTCCCCATTTTTAATGTATTTAGTTTTTTGGCAGCAGATGTGAAGGGGTGGAGCTTCAATCAGCAGCCAATGGTGGCACACACTAGCTAACACTAAATATAAGGATCTTACTTCCATCATAGAGAAATGAGTCCAACCTGTTGTAACACAGGTCCAGTGAGAGAATCCCGTGGATTCTTATGTGGCAGAGTAAAAGAATGCATAAGTGAGTGAATGTGAAATGATCAGCTAAAGCCTTTTAAATGGCCAAGTGTGGACCAGACTGTGGGCTGTGAGGTCTATGTTCAGCAGAGCCACAGATTCCACAAGATGCTGCCAAGAGTTCATTTTTATATTGTACTTAGAAGTTTATCTCAAACATTTATTTTAGGCACACGTGGCTGAATCTTATGTGAAGGGCTTGGGATGCGTTAGTGTTAGAGAGCAGCTGAGTCCTGCAGGAGACAGCGAGGCACATGTGGACGACAGCAGTGGACACTGGACATGAACAGAACCAGCTGGAAACAATGCAATCAAAAACATGCAATATGCAAATAGTATGTAGAACCCTGAGACAACAGAGGTTATGCGGATGATGTCACAACATTCAGCCGCAAAATTGTATGAGTGTCAGTGTTTGTACTGTAAGAGCTTAAAACACATGTAAAATGTGAAAGAGCTGCTGCAGTCTGATGACCACTATTAAAGTTTACCACTCTGCTAAATATTTTGTTTGTATGACATGTAAAAAAAAAAAAAAAGTCGAACTCATGACCTCTCTCTCCTGTGTTGAGGAAATCCAGTGTTGTGTTGAAGTGTCCTTTTTCTCCCCTAGCTAGCTAAACTCTGCACAGTCGCAGCAACACTGAAAAATTTCACTGTACATTTTACTATATAAAGTTAATCTGAGAAAAACAAAAGCTTCATGGACAAACATGAAGCAAAGCAACAAAGACATTTTATCACTTTGTGCTGCTCATAATTCTGCCACTCACTCAGGCATTATTTGACTGAAAATGGTGTCAGTGCATAACCTCCAAGACAGGGTCATGACCTCAAATGCCTTATTTGTTTGACAAAACTGTAAAACATATCCAAATCTGTGTTGCCTGAAAGCCTCAGAACTCACTACTCTTGTTCTGAAAACTAAAACAGTAGCCACTTTTCCATCACAAAGCAAAGGTTTTCAAATTGAAGTCAGATATTGTGTGTTGATCACATGTTCAGTCGAGAAGGCATGATATTTTTGTATCTCCCGGTCTTCTGGTGTCGTCCTACATCCTTTATAATTCTGTGCCCTCTGCTGTCAGGAAGAGCTCACTTCAAGTGCCAGTCCTGAGGGCCTTTGGGCCACCGCAGCAGACGCCTCTTCTGATCCACACTCGCAGTACAGGCCGGGCCCCGAGGCCCCACAGTGTCACCAGCATCAGTCTGCAGCCAGGCCACAGGAAACTCTATTCTTTTCCATTACATTTTTGCCTCCTTGTTTCACAGTCATGCTGAACTGGATGTATGGTTTCATTGTTTTTTCATTGTATTATTTTGTATCGCATTTTTATGACTTATTTTAATATTTGAAGATAGGAGTGACTGACCAAAACTTAAAAACATGTAAAGAAATGTTATATTGTTAAATTTATATGAAATATTTAGAGCTGTAAATATTTAAAGGGACCAGGGGAAAGCGTTCAGGCAATAAGACATCACTGTGTTTGACCATCAGATACTGTAACTTCTTTTATCATACTCTACTGAGCATTTTATGTGCCTGTATTTCTCCAAACCTAGTAGTGTTGTAACTTATTTTCACATCCGTTCAGAATAGTTTCACCTTATTTCCAGTATTTCCTAGTGCTTTGTCTTGAGTTGTGTGGGGACCCTGGCGCAGATCACTGGGTGCTTTTGTTAAAGAAATATGGTTATTATTGTTGCAAAATAAATTATTTTCTCAAAAGAAATACTGTCTTTGTGTTTCCATCATTGTATTGTGGAGGGGACTGTCTGCTTCCTGAGTCACTGAAATATTTATGTTTAAAGGGACACCTCTGGAACAGGCGAGAAAGGCCATTAAAACAAAAAAGGGATGACACCAAAGACGTCGACGATTAAGGACTGGACTGACATTATTTCTGACGTGCACAAAATGGAAAAAAACAACTTCACACTCAATTTGGAAATTTGAACGACTTTGGGCTAAATGGGACTGGTTATGTTGTAGTCTCGTTTGTCTCAACTGTGTTTTGGTTGGATCTTTATTTAAATTTTGCGCTCTGGTCATGTTTTATGTACTGTTTTATGTTTGTCTTTAAAATTTGAATAACTTCTAAAAGAAAAAAAAAGAAAGAAATATGTATGTTTACATAAAAGTACAGGTACCAAAGCAGAAGCACTCCCTGCTCATGATTCACATTTAAAACTTCCAAACTATACATAGGGTCTATGCAGCTTGGAACGACCGTTACCATGGAAATGTGTGCAGCAGCAAGGAAGCATCAGCCCAAACAATGTCAGCTGTAAAAATAGAAGAAGAAGAGTTATGACTACATTACCCAGAGAGCAAGTCTTCTCGCCCAGATTTGGGTCACTAGTTCAGCTTTCATGTGGCCCACATCTGTGCTGTGCTGGCTGTGAATGACCATCTC
>CM033621.1:27672549-27730049 GCA_019453435.1 Rhinogobius similis
CATCACACCGTTATCGTCATCACCATCATCATCACATCATCATCATCATCATCACATCACATCATCATCACATCACATCATCATCACATCACATCATCATCACCATCATCATCATCACCATCATCATCACCATCATCACCATCACACCGTTATCGTCATCACCATCATCATCATCATCATCACCACCATCACCATCACACCGTCATCGTCACCATCATCATCATCATCATCATCATCACCATCATCATCACATCATCATCATCACATCATCATCATCACATCATCATCACCATCATCATCACCATCACACCGTTATCGTCATCACCATCATCATCACATCATCATCATCATCATCACATCACATCATAATCACATCACATCATCATCACATCACATCATCATCACCATCATCATCATCACATCATCATCACCATCACACCGTTATCGTCATCACCATCACATTATCACATCACCATCACCATCACACCGTCATCGTCATCATCATCATCATCATCATCATCATCATTATCACCATCATCATCACATCATCATCATCACATCATCATCATCACATCATCATCACCATCATCATCATCACCATCATCATCATCATCACATTATCACATCACCATAACCATCACACCGTCATCGTCACCATCATCATCATCATCATCATCACCATCATCATCACATCATCATCATCACATCATCATCATCACATCATCATCATCATCACATCATCACACCATCATCACCATCACCACCACCATCATCATCACATTATCACCATCACATCACCATCACATCATCATCACATCATCATCACCATCATCATCATCACATCATCATCATCATCATCATCATCATCACCATCATCACCATCACCACCACCATCATCACCATCATCATCACATTATCACCATCACATCACCATCACATCATCATCACATCATCATCACCATCATCATCATCACCACCATCACCATCATCATCACCATCATCATCATCACCATCACACCATTATCGTCATCACCATCATCATCACATTATCACATCACCATCACACCGTCATCGTCACCATCATCATCATCATCATCATCACATTATCACATCATCACATCATCATCACCATCACATCATCATCACCACCATCACCACCATCATCATCACCATCATCACCATCATCATCACCATCATCATCATCACCATCACATCATCACCATCACATCACCATCACATCACCATCATCATCACATCATCATCATCATCATCACCATCACCATCACCATCACCATCACCATCACCATCACCATCACCATCATCATCATCATCATCACCATCATCATCATCATCATCATCATCATCATCACCATCATCACCATCATCATCATCATCACCATCATCATCACCATCATCACCATCATCATCACATCATCATCATCACCATCATCATCATCACCATCACACCATTATCGTCATCACCATCATCATCATCATCATCATCACCATCATCACCACCACCATCATCATCACCACCACCATCATCATCATCACATCATCATCATCACATCATCACCATCATCATCACCATCATCATCATCACCATCATCACCATCATCATCATCATCATCATCATCATCACCATCATCACCATCATCACCATCATCATCATCATCACCATCATCATCACCATCATCACCATCATCATCACATCATCATCATCACCATCATCATCATCACCATCACACCATTATCGTCATCACCATCATCATCACATTATCACATCACCATCACCATCACACCGTCATCGTCACCATCATCATCATCATCATCATCATCATCATCATCACATCATCACATCATCATCACCATCACATCATCATCACCACCATCACCACCATCATCATCACCATCATCACCATCATCATCACCATCATCATCATCACCATCATCATCATCATCATCACCATCATCATCACCATCATCATCATCACCATCATCACCATCATCATCATCATCATCATCACCATCATCACCATCATCATCATCATCACCATCATCACCATCATCACCATCATCACCATCATCATCACATCATCACATCATCATCATCACCATCATCACCACCACCATCATCATCATCATCATCATCATCACATCATCATCATCATCATCATCATCATCATCATCATCATCACCATCATCACCACCACCATCATCATCACCACCACCATCATCATCATCACATCATCATCACCATCACCATCATCATCATCATCATCATCACCATCATCACCATCACCACCATCATCATCATCATCATCATCATCACCATCATCATCACCATCATCATCACCATCATCATCATCATCATCATCACCATCATCATCATCATCATCACCATCATCATCACCATCATCACCATCATCATCACCATCATTACCACCACCATCATCATCATCACCACCACCATCATCACCATCATCATCATCATCACCATCACCATCACCACCATCATCATCATCACATCATCATCATCACATCATCATCATCACCATCATCACCATCACCATCATCATCACCATCATCATCATCACCATCACCATCATCACCATCATCACCATCATCATCACCATCACCATCATCATCATCACCATCATCATCATCATCATCATCATCATCATCACCATCATCATCATCATCATCATCATCACCATCATCACCATCATCATCACCATCATCATCATCACCATCATCATCACCATCATCATCATCATCATCACCATCATCATCATCATCATCATCATCATCATCATCACCATCATCACCATCATCACCACCATCATCACCATCATCATCATCACCATCATCATCATCACCATCATCACCACCATCATCACCATCATCATCGACATGATAAATATTAAGGTAACAAAGTATAAAATAAAGCGGTGATGGAAATTACAGTTTGTGTTATTTCAGATGTATCGTTTGTTTCTTTTGTTTTCCTCTTTGTCCCTCCTTTTTCCCTTTTCCTTTTAGTTTTATGACTCTTTTGGTGTTACATTTCTCTTCTCTTTTATCCTGTGTCAGTTGCTTTAGTGCAGGATGTAGCTTTTTTTTCCCTTTCCTTCCCCCAAGGTTCGTTTACTTGGGATCTAGGATGTACTGACGTTAAAGAAATCCCATTTCTTGTTCAATTCTTCTTCTTTATGATTAATCTTACACGTCAGTCTCTCCATTCGTTGTATTTCATTTATACTCTTTCCAGTTTCTAATATCGCGTGTTTTAGTCGTCCTCCAGTGTTTTGTAATTTGCTTCAGTGCAGTTACTGTAAAGATCCAAAACAGATATTGCTCTTCTGTCTTCATTTGTCTGGGTGCTATTCCAAGTAAATACATAATACGTACATAAGTCTGATTATAATCATGAGCTGCTCTTACAAACTTACGTTTGGAAAACTCTTGTACTCTCAATCAGAAGGAAAATACTCAATTTGCAGGTAATAAGTATTTAGACACGGATAATTAATATGTGAAAACGACGAGATGTGCGCCTGGTTAACATGCAGATACAAGCGCACAAGCGGCCAATTAATATGCATGACATAAGCTGATCAATATACATATTCACCTTATTTACCTTAAACTACGTAAAAGTCTCTCGCTAAAACATTTTATAAAGTAGATTGATTTGTGTAAAATGTTTAATGAACACGAGCAAAAACAAGTCAGCAAAGCTCCGATTTCCTGGGCCGTGTGAAAACTGCCTTTTAGTCCGTTTAGAACTTATTTTCTGTTGAGCTCATCTGCTCCATGTAAACTACACCGGAAAAAGATGAAGGTGCGTACGGCAACTTCTGAATAAGGTGAATAGAGGCGCAAAAAATGTGAAAACAACATATGTGCTGACGCGAGTAATTAATATGCATGAATGCGGCTGGTTAACATGCAGATAGGGCCACATAATATGTGCAAACAAAGATAAGCATTGCTGCGGGTAATTAATATGCACCATAGTATGCAGATGTAGGCAAATAATATGCACAGGTGAGGATATTTGCACAGACACATGTCATTTTTGTATTTGCTGAATAATATTTCCAGAACGAGATTCTGCAGCATATTTTTGATTGGAAGCTGTGTCTTAAGTGCACAAAGTCAACATATAAGTACAGTTATGTGAGATACTTTTGTCTACCTTACCACAGACACATCCACAAAGAACAAGAAAAGTCCAAAGTATATTGATCAATGCCATAGTTTGATGACATGTGGTAAATGTTTTTGAAACTTCAGCAGCAGCAGCAGGGCCCCTCCCACACAGGGTTAGGACTCATTTAAATGTAATCTGCTCTCATTTATTGTAATATTGATAGATTTTCAAATGGTTCTGAAGCTTGGACCTTTGGTGGCTGTGAAGGACAATGGACTGGGGGCCCCTACAAGTTTGAGGCTCTAGGCTGCCACCTACACTTGCCTAATGGTAGTGCCCCCTATGAGTTTGTCATATATAAAAAATGGGAAACAAATCGGAATATTTTTTCTTTCTTTCTTTCTTTCTTTCTTTCTTTCTTTCTTTCTTTCTTTCTTTCTTTCTTTTTCTTTTTTCACCCAGTGAACACTGACAAAAACTCAGGAAAATTTGCACACCTCTAAAAATCGTGCCTCTGTACATTCTGTCTATTTCCGATTTCCATAAGTCAATATGGCGCGTCAGCGCCCCCAAGTGTACAAAAATGCATTACGAGATAGGAAAGTGGCAAAAAGAATCTGATCGTAGGGAGATAGTGACAAAAGAAGCAAAAAATTAATTACTGTAACGCTGTCCGCCCAACCAGATGTCTCAGCAGTTTTTTTAAAACCTCCTCCTTGGTTGTTTGCCCGAACAAGCTATAATTTGATGTTGAGGAGCGTAACATCAAAAGTTATCTAATTTTTGGGAAAAGTGCTACGGTCTCTGAGCGGAGAATCTTTGCCCAAAATTTTAAAGCGTTAGCAAATTTTTGTATGGGTAACAAAAAAAAATTTTTCTCAAAAATTTCTGAAATTTGCCACAATATTAAATTCTTGTCTCCCAGTCAACAAACCCAAAGAGACAAGTGTAGCAATGATGGAAACCCCCAATGTTATCTCTATGGAAAAATTGCCACATCTCATAACTTTGCAGGTGGTTAATGCTTCATACTTTCATGAACTCCTCCTTAGGCATTTCCCCAAATGAGCTCAAACTTGGTGAAAATGATCTTGAAGAGTGGAACATCAAAAGTTATCCAACGTTTTAGCGCACGTTTTATGGTCTTTGTGACATTTTCAGTCAAATATACTAAAGAAGAGGAGGCGCGGTAGAGATTCAGCAGGAGTATTCTCTCCTCCTCTGCCCTCGCCGATCATTGCCGCTTGTGGCTTTGTTGTTCAGTTATTTCCATATAAAATTGTCATTTTGTGGGCGACAACCAAAATCTTGTTTAGGGCCACCAAAAGTGTACAATCGGCCCTGTGTTCATCTCCCTGGGGACATGAGTTTATGCATATTATGTTTTGCAGCCTTTGTTTTGTTGGTTCCGCTGGCGGTCTAGTTTGGCAACACTGCTCTCTTTCATTTACTGGGGGACATTTGCGTCCGTCTTCATCCGTCTTCTATGCATTCTAGACACTTGTTTACACAAGCTAGCCCATATCGCTAACGTTTATCACTATAACTAACTCAAAGCGGACTGTTTGGCTCACACCAAAACAGCTGTGTCCGAAAACACTGTCAGCTACGAGAAGAAGGCATGGATGTGCAGAGGTAAACCTACAAACACTATAACTCACCTTTAGGACGAAAACATCGCTGTTGTAGTGGGCGGAGGGTCACCAGGCTCCAAGCGACAAGCAATACAAAGTGTTTTAGTGCTTTGTCATGACAAAAACTATAGATATAGTAAACAAAAACGCACATGTAATCAATCATTCTAGTGAAAGAATGTGAGTTCGCGAGCCCCAAGTTAAACTGAAAGATCAAACTCCAGAAAAGTGTTCATTTAAATAATTCAAAGGCAGAACAGCCGGTGACACATGTAAACCCTAACGTCGCTCTCACAGACGACGTCTTTAGCTGAACTATGTCCTAAATTCACGGCTTCCATCTTTTAGTGCATTATTTTATACATCAATAACTGTAGGCATATGCACTTTTACTTTTTAAACTTGGGTTGTCAAAAGTACAGATACTCGGATACTGAATGCCTTAAAATATATTTTGTATTGTGTATTGTGTTCTGTTCCATGGTCCAATCAGAGTACTTATATTTTAAGTGCATTATATTTTATAGTATAAAAACAAGGCATATAATAAAAAAAACTTTGTTTGTTGCATTTATTTATCAACAATTTCAAAAGGGGAAAAACACACATTTTTTTCAAAAAGTGCTGATTAAAAAAAAAAAAACAAGAAAAAACAAAAGTGGGCGTTAAACCTCAACTAATACGTTTAAAGTTGCCTTTCAGCACATTTCTGTTGGACTGACATCATGCAATTTCTTGGTTTCTTACTAACACTTCCGTCTGAACCGAAATCACAATTTAAAACCACAATTTATTCATTTGATTTGAGCCTGAGTTCCCAGACCAGCTCTCAGATTGACAATGACTTTTGGATAAAAGTCGAAACGTCTCGATCTTCAAACGGCGTCCGGATGACAACCCCTGAAACCCTTTCTACGATGGACCTCACCTGGACGAATGAGGGATCACATCGACATTTGATTTGAGTAAAATAAGTGTATTCTGAATAGCACCGAATGAAAGAGGAACTGTACCTGAACATCCTAATGCTATTCTGAGAATGTTCATGTATTTAATTGCTTCCCAACACAGTTAATAAACAAAACTAGATATACATTTAGTATCATTACTGAGAAAAAAAAAACAGACAGTGATCTTTATCATAATATAAGACCACATGATCATATTCAAACTGCTATTATTTTGTGTTAAAACACACGGATTCTTCTGCACTTCAATTATTTGTCCATTTGTCCACATTCTGGTCCTCTTTTGAGTTAGTTCTTATTTAGAAGTTGTAAAGAAATGGTGTACCCTGATTTAGAGCTGGTTTAGTGCCAGTTTAGACCTAGTATAGTCCTTGTTTCATTTGGTTTAGATCTGGTGGTACTTGAAATGCCAAATGTTTTCTTAGGTGGTACCACAAACCATCAAATTGGCATTTTTAAAATGAGAATTGTGTTATTGAAATCTGTATTGAGTTTTTTCCTTAGTATCAAAGTCGAGTTTGAAACCCTAGTTTAAGCCAAAGTGTCATAAATCGTTAGCTTATGTGCTCAATTCAATATCAACATCTAAATATTGCCTTCTGTTCTATTCCTCAACACTATCTCATCTGCTACAGTAACACACAGAAAGCATATAAAATCTCTCTATAATAAGGATGATTTGTGTAACTCTGGGGACACTTTTAGAGAGCCGTATCCTCCGAGCCGAAGAGCTTGTTGGCGATGGCGCGATGGTCCGTCAAAGGGGCTTTTCCGTCGAAGTCAGAAGGCAGGATGTCCGCATCAAACTCCTTCTGGTAACCGTCCAGCTCGTCTCCGTGAACGAAAACCTGCATCAGAGGAGCACACACAACAAACGTGTTATACACACATAACAAACATGTTATACACACAACAAACGTGTTATACACATAACAAACATGTTATACACATAACAAACATGTTATACACACAACAAACGTGTTATACACACAACAAACATGTTATACACACAACAAACGTGTTATACACACAACAAACGTGTTATACACACAACACAACATGTTATACACACAACAAACGTGTTATACACACAACAAACGTGTTATACACACAACAAACGTGTTATACACACAACAAACGTGTTATACACACAACAAACGTGTTATACACACAACAAACGTGTTATACACACAACACAACATGTTATACACATAACAAACATGTTATACACACAACACAACATGTTATACACATAACAAACATGTTATACACACAACAAACGTGTTATACACACAACACAACATGTTATACACATAACAAACATGTTATACACACAACAAACGTGTTATACACACAACAAACATGTTATACACACAACAAACGTGTTATACACACAACAAACGTGTTATACACACAACACAACATGTTATACACATAACAAACATGTTATACACACAACAAACGTGTTATACACACAACACAACATGTTATACACATAACAAACATGTTATACACACAACAAACGTGTTATACACACAACACAACATGTTATACACATAACAAACATGTTATACACACAACAAACGTGTTATACACACAACAAACATGTTATACACATAACAAACATGTTATACACACAACAAACGTGTTATACACACAACAAACGTGTTATACACACAACAAACGTGTTATACACACAACAAACGTGTTATACACACAACACAACATGTTATACACACAACAAACATGTTATACACACAACAAACGTGTTATACACACAACAAACGTGTTATACACACAACAAACGTGTTATACACACAACACAACATGTTATACACACAACACAACATGTTATACACATAACAAACATGTTATACACACAACAAACGTGTTATACACACAACAAACGTGTTATACACACAACAAACGTGTTATACACACAACACAACATGTTATACACACAACACAACATGTTATACACACAACACAACATGTTATACACATAACAAACATGTTATACACACAACAAACGTGTTATACACACAACAAACATGTTATACACACAACAAACGTGTTATACACACAACACAACATGTTATACACACAACAAACGTGTTATACACACAACAAACGTGTTATACACACAACACAACATGTTATACACACAACAAACGTGTTATACACACGACAAACATGTTATACACACAACAAACATGTTATACACACAACAAACATGTTATACACACAACAAACATGTTATACACACAACACAACATGTTATACACACAACAAACATGTTATACACACAACAAACATGTTATACACACAACAAACTTGTTATACACACAACAAACGTGTTATACACACAACACAACATGTTATACACATAACAAACATGTTATACACACGACAAACATGTTATACACACAACAAACATGTTATACACACAACAAACATGTTATACACACAACAAACGTGTTATACACACAACAAACGTGTTATACACACGACAAACATGTTATACACACAACAAATATGTTATACACACAACAAACATGTTATACACACAACAAACATGTTATACACACGACACAACAAACATGTTATACACACAACAAACATGTTATACACACAACAAACATGTTATACACACGACACAACAAACATGTTATACACACAACAAACGTGTTATACACACAACAAACATGTTATACACACAACAAACATGTTATACACACAACAAACGTGTTATACACACAACAAACATGTTATACACACGACAAACATGTTATACACACGACAAACATGTTATACACACAACAAACATGTTATACACACAACAAACATGTTATACACACAACAAACGTGTTATACACACAACAAACGTGTTATACACACGACAAACATGTTATACACACAACAAATATGTTATACACACAACAAACATGTTATACACACAACAAACATGTTATACACACGACACAACAAACATGTTATACACACAACAAACATGTTATACACACAACAAACATGTTATACACACGACACAACAAACATGTTATACACACGACACAACAAACATGTTATACACACGACACAACAAACATGTTATACACACAACAAACATGTTATACACACAACAAACATGTTATACACACAACAAACATGTTTTACACACAACAAACATGTTATACACACAACAAACATGTTATACACACAACAAACATGTTATACACACAACAAACGTGTTATACACACGACAAACATGTTATACACACAACAAATATGTTATACACACAACAAACATGTTATACACACAACAAACATGTTATACACACAACAAACATGTTATACACACAACAAACATGTTATACACACAACAAACGTGTTATACACACGACAAACATGTTATACACACAACAAATATGTTATACACACAACAAACATGTTATACACACAACAAACATGTTATACACACGACACAACAAACATGTTATACACACAACAAACATGTTATACACACAACAAACATGTTATACACACGACACAACAAACATGTTATACACACGACACAACAAACATGTTATACACACAACAAACATGTTATACACACAACAAACATGTTATACACACAACAAACATGTTATACACACAACAAACATGTTATACACACGACACAACAAACATGTTATACACACAACAAACATGTTTTACACACAACAAACATGTTATACACACAACAAACATGTTATACACACAACAAACATGTTATACACACAACAAACGTGTTATACACACAACAAACATGTTATACACACGACACAACAAACATGTTATACACACGACACAACAAACATGTTATACACACGACACAACAAACATGTTATACACACAACAAACATGTTATACACACAACAAACATGTACACACAACAAACATGTTATACACACGACACAACAAACATGTTATACACACAACAAACATGTTTTACACACAACAAACATGTTATACACACAACAAACATGTTATACACACGACAAACATGTTATACACACAACAAACATGTTATACACACAACAAACATGTTATACACACGACACGCTAGCTTGATAACTGTGTGTAACCCATTCTATCAAAGAGATAATAGGTGCCCGGGCACTCAAGAGCATGTTTAAAGGCTAAAAACAATACCAAAAAATGCATCATATTTTTCCTTTAAGACTACACTTCCCTCTGGACAGACCTGTACTGGGCCAAAGGAATTATCCAGGATCCCTCTCATCCAGCTCAATTGCTGTTTGTGACACTGCCCTCTGGGAGGCGCTATCAGACAATAGAAGTGCTATAGACAAAGAACCACATGTCAAAGGCAAACAGCTTCTATTCATGGGCAATCAAAGCACTGAACTTTGATAACTAACTTATTTTATTTGTATGTGTGATTTAACTGAGAACCCCTGTGGAGTGGCTTTTTACATTTTGTTGTGCAACTTGTGCCATAATTTGAGTCGAGGATCATCCAGTGTCTTGACGACAGCTCAGTGCTGGTGTTATTTCTTTAGATCTCCCACTTGACTTTTTTGTTCCATAACCCTCAGGATCTTTTAAGAAATTCCAAATGCGTGTCTTACTGCGTCCCATCTCAGTGATGGAGAGAGGCCCTGCTTATGCAGCTCAACAACCGTCATCATGACAGTGTGAATACCTGACAGGAAATACTAAAACACTAAATCCACATTTTTGCACAGATTTGGGCTTTTAAAGACATGTGGTCCTAAACTTTTGATCAGCTGCAGAACAAACTATTTCAGTTTAATTGTTGTTTTCAATAAAAGCTTTCTTTTTTTTTTTCTTTTGGTCTCACTCCCATTTCTTGGTGCTTATTGAACCTCGTTAAGATCCAACCATGAAAAATTTGACTTTTGCCATTTTTTTCAACTGATCTTAAACTTTTGATTGGGACTGCAATCTTAAAGGTGCTGATGTTACGCCATTACATCAGACCCACACACACCACAGTCAAACAGACAGTGGACGAACTCAGAAGTAAGACCTTCAGCAAAACCCCTGTATGCACCTAATAAAGACCTTGAGCGCCTCTGCACAGTCTCTGTAGACTAAACTTCATCCTGATAGCCATAAAGCAAGAGATGAATTACTCCATACAAGGTATAGTATGAGTTTGTACCCAACCATCACCAGCGGCCTGATGATCGTGACAGAACTGACTGCAGTATTTACACTTAACAATATCAATTGTACAATTACGCACAACTGCATAAAAAGCAATTGTTAGTTTACAAAATGAAGAAAGTGTTTGTGCACTGTGTAATCGCTTGATGCAACAGGATTGGAACATAGTTTACAGGGAGGAGAATGTGGATAACGCATATGAAAAGTATTCCATGCTCTACAACAGGCATCTCACGGGCCAAATGCAGCCCTCAAGATGATTTCTGTTGGCCCCAAAGATGATTTTTTTATTTATATTATTAATGGCCCATCGATATAAGGCATAGCACCCAGTAAACTTACATCTACCATAATGCTTTGCAGCATTGGCGCCTACACGGCCCTTCCCTCCACTGCTTCTGGAGAGCACTTCTCTACGGGATTTTTAATTTTCCTCGACAAATAAATGGGCAGAGAACACACAGGATGTGACGCAGGAGCTTCAGCTCAGAGAGAACGTCAACGTGAGAGAAGCATAACTTTGCTTTGTGTTATGAAGCGAACATCGCAAACACACGCTCTGTCTGATTAAACTAAAGCCACCAGCACCAGCTGCGTTTACAGAGAGAGAATTATCAGTGAACACAGGGCCGGTTCTAGACCTAGGCCTGTAAAATTATAATTTGTGGGTGTGGCCCACAAATTATAATCTTATATGTAAATAACTGAACATAATAAAATAAAGACTTTAAAGGTGCTATCTTAAGCCAATGCAAATTATAATATCAGGAAATATGGGGATGCCCATGGGTCTTATTCATCAGAATTTACATTTTTTAAATTGGAAAAGGTTATGGCCTGTGTAAAAAGGGGTTTTGGGAGTTTCTCTAAAGAAAATATGAACAAACCTTGAGTTATTTCCTTTCCTTATTTTTTTTACAAATACCATCTGAAGGGCTTCACAACACACTATCTAATTATTTATATGACCAGGTATGTGACCACATTTACACAAGTGTGCCATAGTTTCTGCTCCGCCCCCTGCAGCTCCCTGTGGCACTCACACTCTGCTCTGTGCTCCAGAGGCTCCACCTGCAAACACTTCTGTATGAACGGATGTCTTCTGTTGCACCGTCTGTAGTGCACGTTTTCTGTGACCAGATCTGACTGTCGCAGTTGTATTAATTGTGTGACGCATTGGGCATATTTCTTTTTTTTCCCACGGTTTCTACGTGAATGTGACACTGATTCTCGTAAAATAAAAAAGTGTTTTGCTGCTTGAGCTTCATAGAACACATCCATGGAGTCATCTGTGCCTCTCGTGGTGCTGTGTGCTCTCTCACATGACCTCTGAGTGGCCCTGAGTGAGCAGGTATGAATCACACACGGGGAGGGCACGTGACACTCCCACTTTCTCCCGTGTCTCTTTTGGCTTTCTCTCCTCAATAACAAAGCACCGCTGCAATACTTCACTCACAGACACAAACAGCACTCGCCCTGTCTCAGAAAAAGAGAGGACTTTTTAAAACCTACAAGAACATGATGCCTTTAGGTTTGCATAAATGAACTCCAAATCACTTCTGACTTTTTATTTTTAATTCAGAGATCTGTAATGTAACATATGTGTCACATTTGGCATTAAGGACATACAGTGTTATAATGGGATTTTGTTATTTGATTTTTATTCCTCTAAAATACTGGCCCCTATTGTCCAAAAAAAATAACAATTTTACAAACAGCATGTCCCAGTTGGACTGTAAATAGTAAGAGTTCTAATTTGAAAACATTCTGAAAGTAATTTTCGGTAAAATATGATTAAAATGTGTTACACTGTTTGGATTTATATTGTTACCTTTAGTGTTTTTATCTGATTTGTTTTAACTAATCACTAAACTATACATTGATTTTGTAAATAAATAAATAAATGAAAATGCATCTTATTGTGATAAATAACAATACTCTTGAGTCTGCTCTAATCCGCTGTGTCTGTGTAGTGTATGTCTTCACGTATGTGTACCTCGTCTGTGCATAGTATGTTATATTGTTGCTTGTCTCGCTGTCTAGCCTTGTTATTTGTACAGATTTGTATGATATTATATATCACCATAACTGTAAATATGCACTGTGCAAATTCAAAAAATAAAATAAAACTGGTGAGCACCTTGATGGTTGAGCTGGGCCTTGTTGATATATGGCGTGTAAAGAAACCAAAAGTCAGAAATTGTAACGAAAGTCACTCTAGGATAGACCTTTTCTGCATTTCTAAACAAGAAGTTCACAAAGTGGGAAGCTGCCACATTGAGCCTCAAACACTCTGAACACGGCCCAGTGGTCACGCTTATGGACCTAGATCAGGACAAGCTGAACTATGGGGACCGAATGGATCAGTGTTGAATAATCCAGAGGTCGTTCAGTCGATTAAAGAAGAGATTAGAAACTTCCTGGATACTAATAATGAGGACATTTCACCTTCTATTTTATGGGATACTGCCGCGTGGTGTTGATGAGCAGTAGTTGTTCACACTGACTCAACATGTCTGTTACACTGCGGTCTCTGGTGAATTCATTTGCAACTGTGGGAGAGAGAGAGTGGAAGCTGTGCTCGCTAGATTACAAGTTCACGGAGATTCACGCGGCAAAGTAGTAGGTTTATAGAGTTGCTTGTAAATAATAACTGTACAAGGTCTTTCTCTCTTTGATTCGATCATGTTTTTCTGTGTTTTATTGTTATATGTAACGTACATGTCTCCATTTAACGTTACGGTCATTACAAGACGGTCATTTGACGGTCACTTGATAAATGATCGGGTATCCTCACCTCTCTGATGTGTCTGGCCTCATTTGTTAGAGATTTCACTTGAAGTTGACTGTATTTTTACTTCATCATAATATTGAGGTGTTTACATTACAGGTTTGTGGTGCCCGGTAGCTATTTCATTTTATTTATTTAAACCGCTGGCACACCGTATATATATATATTTTTTTTTTCCACAAATGTTTTTATTGAATTTTAACATTTTTATAACACAGAACAACACCTTAACAAAATAACAAACAGAAATTCATTCATTCATTCATTCATTTTCTACCGCTTATTCCCGTTAGGGGTCGCAGGTGACTGGAGCCTATCCCAGTGACTTTGGGCCTTAGGCAGGGTACACCCTGGACAGTGGCCAACTCGTCGCAGCTGACACAGAGAGACGGACAAGGACAGACAACCATTCACTCTCACATTCATTCACTAGGGACAATTTAGAGTTCTCAATTAACCCACTCAGTCATGTCTTTGGACGGTGGGAGGAGCCAGAGAACCCGGAGAGAACCCACGGTAACACGAGGAGGACATGCAGACTCCACCCAGAGAGATCGTGTGATGTTGGGGTGGTTCGGAATTCGAAACCACGATGTTGGGGTGGTGCGGGATTCGAACCCACGACCTCCTTATTGAGAGGCAGAAGCTCTAGCCGCTCTGCCACCGTGCACCCCACAAACAGAAATGAAAAGTAAAAAATAAAAAGAAAGAAATAAAAACCCTCCCTCCACCCCAAAAAAAAAAAAAAAACACTTTTCACTCAATTGACATTTACTGTATTAGTTTCTACATGTCACAATGTTTTACAATACGCGAAAAGGGCAACCAAATGTCTTTAAAGTCTTCAAGCTTTCCTTTGGCAATATAGGTCCATTTCTCCAGTGCCAGATTGCTGGACATTAGTTCAATCCACTGGTTTACTTTGGGTCTTTCCATTTCTTTCCAGTTCAGAGCAATGACTTGTTTGGCCTGTAGTCAACAAAAATTAACAAAACCTCTTCTTTTATTTCCTCTTAAGTCTTGAGGAAGATATGCAATAAACAGAGTTTAGAGTCCATTGTCACTTCGCTTTCAATCAAATCAGAGATCAATGTCACGATCTCCTTCCAAAACTTCTGAAGTTCTTCACATTGCCACATACAATACAGAAGAGTCCCTTTTTCCTCACCACATTTTACACAATTATCGGGAACATTTGGGTTGAAATGGTGAAGTTTCACAGGTGTAATATAAGTTCTTATACTGCAGCAGTCTAAACCTGGTGTTAATTGTTTGTTTTTGTGCCTGTAAACAAGAATTGCTCCATTCATCAACTGAAATATCAGTTTCCAAGTCGTTTCTCCACGCTTGTAGATATGACAAACTATTTTCTTTAGAGGCTGAAAGTAAAATATTATAAAATTTGGAGAGGAGGCCCCTATCTTGATGATGATTAACAGCTAGATTCTCTATATAGGAGAGTGGGGGTTCCACGGTTGATTTCAGAAGAGTGGTTATGAAGCTTCTAACTTGTAGGAAATTGAAAAAATGTTTTTTGGGCAACTTGAATTTATTCGTCAATTGTTCGAATGACATTAACACCCCTTCGTTATATAAATCTCCTATTTTCCGTAGTCCCTTATTCATCCATACTTTAAACCCCATATCAGCCCTCCCTGGTTTAAATTTATTATTTCCCCAAATCGGTGATAAGCGTGAAAGGCACACCGTATATTTACTATTAAGCATACAGCGCCCTCTAGTAGGTGTTTTTTTCCTTTTTGTGTAGGATACATTTTTGGGCATGTGTTTCTTAGCTGTCAAATACATAGATATGTAATATAAGACAGAGATTCCCAAACTTTTCTAGCCATGCAACCGACTCCGGCCCCCAACGCGAAATGAAAATGACCATAGCAATAATTTTAAGTGTCAAAGCCTTTGACCATTGATATAAGACACTATGTCTTATATAATTTAACCTTTTAGGGTGTTATAATGTGTGTTAACATGTTACAATGATTACAGTATGATCGAGTACAAGCTATGTCTTGTTATTGTTATTTTGACCTTTGACAACAAAATGATCCAGTGTGTTTGATCTATAGACCACCGAAATATAACAACGATTTCATCAGTGACTTTATGGCAGCTATATTAACAAATGATGACAAGATATTGATTAGTTGGTGATTTTAATCTACATGTTTTTTGTCCTTCGCCTATGGCTGAAGGTTTTATTGAATTACTTGATGGTTTGAACTTGATGCAACATGTTAACAGACCCACACAGTTACATGGCCAAACACTGGATTTGGTGATTTCCTGTAACCTGCCAATAAACAATGTGTTGGTAGGCGATGCAGTTATTTCTGTTATTACTGTTCTGTTTTGTTTGATTTGATTTTATGCTTGATTGTGTTAAGCCTGCTGACCGTGTCCTGAAATCGGACACAGTGCCAGCGTTTACTTTGCTTTTTAAGGCAAATGTCCAATTAGGTATGGGTGACACTGCCTTTCAGGGTACAGAGGAAATACCGAACTCTTTTATGACTGTTTGCTCGTCAGTTATGGACAGTATAGCTCTGCAAAAAGCTGTGCACCCCAGAGCCAAACCTGTGCCATGGATTAATGACACCATTCGTGAGGCCAGGCGCAAATGCAGGCAGGCGGAAAGGAAGTGGAAAAAAGATCGTCAACAGGTGTCATTTGAGATGTTAAAGGACAGTTGGAAAATGTATCAGAAATCTATTAAGGAGGAACAGTTCAAATATTTTTCAAATGTTGTTTTGAAAAATGTCAATAACCTTCGCCTTTTATTTCAGACTATTGGGTCTGTTTTAAATCCAACCAAACCCACTCTAAGAATTTTGGTCTTAAAAAACGTGAACAATTTTTGTCTTTGTCTTATTTCACTGACAAAGTTGTTTTAATCGGAGCTAATTTATCTTTCTAGTCTATTGTTCCTGCTGTTGACATGCCTTGTTTGAGCCAGTGTCTGTCATTTCTCTCAAAAGTTGTTCATCAACTAAAACCCTCGTCTAGTCCTATACACCCTGTCCCTCCGAGGTTGTTTAAGGAGGTGTCTGTCAAATCATAAAGAGCAGTCTTTTGTACCTTTGTTTTGTGAACAGGCTGTGATTGAACTGCTCTTAAAGAAACCAGGTCTTGACTCATCCAATGTTTCTAATTTTCGTACAATCTCGAAGTTCCCTTTTTTGGCTAAAATATTGAAAACAAGTGTTCTTAGTCATTTACAGCCATTTTTTAACTGCACATGGCATTTTAGATAGTTTCCAGCCAGGATTTTAATTACCTATTTTTAATGAATGATTGTGGTAGCTCTGCCATTTTAGTGCTTTTGACCACACAACTCTTTTAAACCACGTTGAAGACTGTGTGGGTGTCAGGGGGACTGCCTTGAACTGGTTTAAATCTTACCTGTCTGGGAGATCCTGTGTTGTCACTCCACTTCCTCCACGGCCCCTTTACACTGTGGAGACCCCCAGGGTTCAGTTCTTGGCCCAATGATTTTTTCCCTGTACCTTCTCCCACTGGGTGCAATTTTCAGAAGGCATGGCATTTCCTATCATTTTTAGATAGATATCTGCCTATTTCCAAGCACCCTTTTAGACTACCTAGGTGCTAACCTTAGCCCAGTATTTTCTCTGCTTGAATAAATGGAAAACAGAAATTGTGCTGTTCCCTTATTGGACTTGGGCCCCTTGAAAGATAATGTTCATCCCTTCGCCACCAACCTTGGCGTCACCATGGACAGTGATTTTAAACTTAACAAACAGATTAGCAGTCATTAAATCAGTCTTTTACCACCTTCGTCTTTTATCTAAAATAAAGCCACCATTCGAGCATGCATTGTACTCTGGCATGTCCCACAACACACTTTCTCACATATGGTTAGTCTTGCACTTTTAACATTATTATTATTATTATCACATCACTCCAATTCTTGCGTCTTTGCGCTGGCTTCCTGATCATTTTAGAATTGATTTTAAGATTTTATTGTTTGTTTTTAAATCTTTGAATGGACTGGCCCCACATTATATCTTGGTCCTCATCCAGATTTACACTCCAGCGCACTCTGAGGTCCGAGGGTCAGCTCCAGCTCATTGTTCCTAAGACCAGACTTAGAACCAGGGGGGACAGGGCCCACACTCTGAAATGCTCTGCCCTCCCACATCAGAACGACCCCCACAGTGGAGTCTTAAGTCTCGTCTTAAGACCCATTTTTATTCTTACCACGTGAGATGTGGTCCTCTGTGTTTTTATTGTTTCATTTAATTTATTTCCATTTATCTTTTACTATTTTATTCTATTTATTGTTTTTAGTTATTTACTGTTTTAGCCACTATTGTTTTTAGATTATTTATTTACTCTTTAATTATTATTTTACTTTATTTGCTGGTTTATATTTTATATACCACGAGCAAGTGTATTTGATGTATTTTTTTGTGTGTGTGTGCATAACTTTGGAAACATTTCAGTTTGTAAAATGTGCTATATAAATAAAGCGGATTGGATTGGATCATTTAACCAATAAAATAGAAATTCTATTTGACCTCTTCAGATTTTTATAGGTCCTTACAGCTGAGGAGTTTCTTGATGTCACACAAAGAATGGTCTTCTCTTGACAGACAACCTACGGAACAAGTTTTCTTTACTAAATAGTATAGTATAAAATGGGGAAATGTGAAAAAGTGGTGTCAATTTATCTACATGTTTGCAGACAGTTGTGTTGGCGGGTTCTCTAGAGATAAAGGGGAAGTGGGCGCTTGAAATGAATATTGTAATTGAAGCTCACATTTGGGAACAAATATGAGAAAAAGTACGGAAAATCACAAACAGCCCAACATGGAAGGAATTTGCATGGAAAGTAAATCTGAGATATTTCAAAACTCCATCTATTATTTCTAAATTGGATAAGAGTGTGACAAACCAGTGTTGGAGACAATGTGGACAGATTGTGGATCACACACTTATTTTCTGGGGCTGTCCCAAATTGGAGCTTTTTTGAAGGGGAATCAAGTATGAAATTTCCAAAATTTTACAAACCCACATCAAGCTGAACCCGTTGGCCTTTGTTTTTGGAGTGCTACCGGGCAACTATATGACATTTTTAATACCTTTTTAATATCATGCTGTTAATGGCAAAGAAAATTATGACAGTTAGCTATTGGAGAGAGATATGATTAAGGTATACACAATGGAAAAAAACAAAACAAAAAAATAAACAGCAAAGTTGACTGGAGATTTGGGTGGTGTCATAGTCATATGTTTAAGTACTCATTGTAATGTGAATTTATTCTAATTCCAATGTTTCATAAAAGAAGCAATATTTGCTCTGTGATTGTTCGACTATGCCAAAGCGTTTGTTATTTCCGTAAAAAAAAAAAATTTAAGTAATTGAAAGTTTTTTTTTCTTCTTTACTTTATAATGTTTATTTAATGTGGAATGGAAAAAAGTATATTACTTATATTACTTATATTAGTATTCAATAGTGACCCAGAGTCATGACTAAGTGAGCCAAAGACACCCAGGCCACACCGGCCTCTCAAAGGGAACAGAAATGTTATGACAATGAAACTCAAGAAAAGTACAATTTAGCTCCTTGTAATTGAATCAGTAATGAGCAGATTATATTGACAGCTGGTGAATGATCAATAAGTGTCAGTTTAGTTCTCTGTTTATAGCCCTCTACGGGCTTCGCTATTGGCTATCAACCGAGGTAGCGCCTCGTGCCTGAGAAGATAAAATAATGTACCGCTCCAATCATGTAAGGGTACAATAGGACCCTGCGAATATATCCACCCGCCAGCCTCTAGTTCGCCCTCTTTGAAACTCAGTGTAGGAAGAGGACAGGCCTGCTGGGCATTCAGGTAGAGGGCTATGCACATACTCATAGAACTAAAGTTACATAACTGACATTTCTATGTCATATGTGCTACGCCCTCTGCGGGCTTCGCTATTGACAAAAAAAACTACGCAAAGGCCGTAGGGATAAATGTACTCCCAGCAGGCATGGCATGGCATCAACATGATTGGAGCACAACCAAGACAACACCCGCCGACAAGGCAAGCGGCGCCCATGGGCGTTATCAACTGAAAGTAGAGTGAGAAAAGAACAATGGTCGCCCCTCAGGAACGTGCAAGCGTCTCCCACGACAATAAGGCCAGTAAGTGCTAACCAGGCCGCCTCTCCCAAGAGCACCCACACTTACACTACATCAACTTGGTGCACAATGCCGCCTCTCCCAAGAGCGCCCACACCAGAGCGAACATGAACCAAAAACAATCTAATCAGGCTGCCTCTCCCAAGAGCACCTGAACAAGAAAAGATACAAAACAGTTTAGATATACTTGTTGTTCAAAACCAAACGGGTTACAAACTGAGCTTCAACAATCAACAGACAGGACGAAAGAAACGTAGAGAAGGATGATAAGAACATATTCAAGCATCCGACATCAATACAGCATGTAGCAGCAATCCACCATTTGCAGCCTGCTATCCCAGTTGTTACAGTTGGCAGGGGTGTTTCGCATGCCATGCACACCACATAAATCATCCAGCGAACCAGCTGCTGAAAAGAAGTGGGGCAACCCAGTTCCTGGCCCAACTACCTACCACAAAAAAACTTGGTTCGAACGCCTGAGCATGGCCTGAGGTCCGAGCAGAAGTTACAAACCCTAAAGTACCCACCACGGAAGCGTGAAGGGAACAAAAAGGTTTGTCCCAACTGAACACAGGTCAGAAGATAGTAACATCCAATTAAGTCACAGCTCTCCCCTTGGTGTAGCGACTGGGTCAAGAACATGACAGTCTTGAGTGCCCAAGAATTAATGGACGAGCCAAGAGCTTGTCTAAATAACACCTGGAACTTCCCTGAAAGGGGCTTCCTGTGAGGCAGTCTCCTAAAGGCTTCCTGACGGACGCTGTCAGTCAGCGCCAGTGGGTGATTACGAACAGCCCAACCCTTCTCTAAGAGTTCTCTGAGGAACTTCAGCACTCTCGGGATAGGGCAGGGAACCAGGTCCTGAACACTCTTCCTACGCCAGGCAGAGACGATGGTCAACCATAAACAGTAAACCGTAAGAATTGGTGGGCCTGCGAGCCTCAGGTGGTGTCTATGACTGACAGGGGCCCCGGGTACAACTACTGCTTCTAGACTATAGATTTGTGGTGGAACACCGGGCAGAGGGCTCTGTATGCCTGTACTAAGGCCCTGGGCCAATCTGAGAAAAGGGGCCCTGTAGTGCCCTATCTATGAGTCCCGAGACCACGTGGTCGGGCTATCAGGAGCAACCATCACCTCTATGCCTCAACCTCCATCGCAGGGATAACATGAAGTGGAGAGCAGGGAGTGCATATAGCAAAGCCACAGGCCGGGGCAGTGCGTGAACACATCCACCAGGAAAAAGGCTCATTCTTAGAACCAAACGGCTCAGTGTTTGGTACGAGACTGTACTTGTCGTGGAGAGGGCCCACTCCTGGTTGTCCGTACCCAGGTCAAGTGTGACAAGGACATGGTAAGACCTTCAAGAAGCCATATGGCATTAGCTTGTCATATGTGAATATAATAAAAGTATAGGTATGACAGGACCACGCGTCTCCTTTCCAGCTGTGTGATGAGGTGTAAGGGCACCTGGTGCATGGCTTCTCCCTCCAGCAAAATAGATGCGCTCAACCAGGTCTGTCCAATGCCATCTGTGGAGGACAGCTGGCTATTGAAAGATGGCACCGTTAACGGATGCCCTGGCGTTTTGGTGCACTTTGTGTTGTACTACAGCGCATTGTGCCTCTGTTGAGAAGGTGATCGGCTGCAGCCTTCCATCTGTCCAGGACCTGTACGTCTCCAGGACTCGGGGACGAGCAGGTTGGATCACAGCTGACCCTTCTCACCTGGACATGGACTATTCGAGCCCCTCCCCTCGGGCAGGAGGCTACGGTCCATCCGGACCAGAACCTCCCGCCACAAGAACAGTTTCTTTCCCTCTGCTGTTGGACTCATGAACACTTTATAACACCTGCCACTTTAACAATATATTATATAAGAACAATCTATTTGCACTACCACATTTGCACTACTGATTGTCCAACTGTACATTTCTGTATATAGTCTTAGTCTATCTTAGTCTACTTTATTTTATTCTTAATCTTATGCATGCCTATTTTAGATATTTTATTATATCTATATATATATATTATATTATACTATGTTTTTATTCATTGTTTTATGATGCACCTTACACCGAAGCAAGTTTCTGTGTTTGTGAATTTTGATCACTGACAATGGCAATAAACCAATACTGATTCTGATACTGATTCTGATTCTGAAGTAGTCTCCAAGCAAGGGGACAGGCCTTGGGAGGGAGGAAGGAACACTTTAGCCATGTTTCCACTAAACCTGGTCCCTCGTACAGAAGTTCAGCTCGTGGGGACCCTCTATGTGAGCAGCTGACATCACCCAAAAGTGACTATATTTTCTTTATGAATAAAATCTAAACCACACCTGAATTACACTTTTTCTTTATGCGGCCAATCTCCCCCATTCATAAAGAGACGTGTAGTAATTACACGTTTGTGGCGCTGTAAATAATGGATAAAGCGTGCATAAACGAGACACCGCTTCCAGTTTTTTCGTCATTTTCTTCTGCTTTTATTTTACTTTTCTATGCCTCTTCGCCACATTTTAACATGTCTATATATATATGCGAGTGCCGTGCATCGTAATCAGGAAACAGCTCATGCTAACGTGTGCTCCCCTGAATGAATAAATGAATGAATGAATGAATGAGTATATTTGGTTGTGTGGGTGTTTTTAAATACCTGGGTCCAGGGATAAGTGGACGTTCAGCGCTCCTGATGTAAGACCCATGTAGTATGTAGGCTTCCAGGGATAAAATTCTGACCCAGGCCACTCTGTATTAGATTCCTTTGTCAGGGTTAATAAACTTTTTGGATTGAATTGACTTTTTTGCCTCATTCTCGTTCTTCGGATAAACGCACACGCCTTCACTAGGTAAAGCACACCACCCCACCTGTTTCGGCAGGTAAGCAGCCAAGGAGATGCACCAAGGGGTCATAGCGTGAAGAGCGAAGGAGCCCCGAGTGGCGATTGTGGCAGTGTGCGCTCAGGCGTGTATGGCGCCAAGCCAGTCCACAAGCGTATCTTTCAGAAGCAGCAATGTCAGGCAAACCAGAGCAATACATGGGCCCAACAGCAGAGGCTGAGCTGGGACACTTGATGTTGACAGGAGGTTCAACATTGTTCCTCGAATGTGTGTGGTTAGGGTTAGTGTGTGTGACAGTACACACACCCAGTGTGTGAACATACATAAGCCATGCAGCTGAGCAAAAGCCTGGGAGGCAGCACCAACCCGATCCACCAGCTTTTTGGATGTCTGGGGGCCACAGATGACGAGCTCCTGGGTCTGGGCAATGCACAAGATTCGCCCACCGTCATGGCAGAGCCTGTGCCATGCATTGTACTGGCTAACACAACAATTTCTGCACAATGTGTTGTAGCCGTGCTCACAGAGACACATGTGGTCTAACCCACTCAGAGAGAATAAGCAGTCACTAGAGTAATCCTACTGTTAATATGTCAGAACAACACAGTACAGCAGGAGTGTAAGCAGGAGCAATACAGCGACATTATTAAATAGTGGACAGGGGATCCAGTCTGCAGCTGGGGTGCTGAGTCCATCATGGTGCCCAGCAGAGCCGAACTCACGAGGCCGCAGTGGGACACTCTCTCCAGCATGGCACTGTGGGCGGGAACCGACTTACAGGGCCACGGCCGGACATTCTCTCCACTACAGGGAAGAGAGGCAGCATAGGCGGGGACCGACACTCGGGGCCGGGGCTTCAAACTCTCTCCACACTGGAGAAAGAGAAGCACGCAAGTCAGCAAAGTCCCAAGCATGCGCCCCATCCTGACTGGGAATATGTCCGGAAAGGTCTGTACTTTCCTGAAAAGTCTCAGTAAAAGCACTGCAGCACCAGCCTGACCCCAACAGGTGACAATGAGTGGTGGTGATCCATTCTTCTGAATTTTGGTGAGTCCAGTCTCAGTCCAGTGTATTCTCAAGGGCAGAGTGCAAAAGAGGGCGAACTAAAGGCTGGTGGGTGGATATGCTCGCAGGGTCCCATTGTACCCATAGAATGTGACATATATGTCACGTTGGGTTTTCAAAGTCTAAAGTCCCGTTGTGACACGTGTTTTCCATGAATTTGTAGAAGAAATGTGTAAACAGCAGGATAGATGTAATGAGCTACTTGTAACGTATCTGTTAGAACAACTAAATGGTTCAACTTTACTTCGAATGAGAAGAAATTATCTTTTAGGAAAATGCTAATTGTGACACTAGTGCAGACTTGAAAAACGTCCATCTTGGAAGGATTGGCATGCAAAAGCAAAGTCAAACTAGATGCTGTTGCAATAGCTGAAGCTATTGCGAGTGACTGCGCAATTGAATTTGTGTGATGTTGGTATAGTGCGGGATTCGAACCCACGATCTCCTTATTGGGAGGCAGAAGCTCTAGCCGCTCTGCCACCGCGCTCCCGCCAAAAGCAGTTTAAACAGCAAACTTTCCTGTAGAGAACCAACAGAAAGGCTCCCAATGTAAAAGAGGGAAAAACTGCTCGGCAAATTATGAAAAAACTACAAAAGGTACATGTACCAAAAGTAATAGCAGACATTAGAAGGCTAGGAACTATTGAAAAATGCAAAAAAAATTAAAAGAATTTAAAAACTGTGGCCTGTGAAACGTGCCGAAAAACAGGAAAATACAAGAACAAATAGTGACTGCCTATGCATAGGCAGTCACTCAATGACCTGCACCATGAGTTGGGAGTCACTTTGGGAGTATATGAGGTTATAGGCCTTTTATTGTTTTCTTTGTACATGTTTCCCTAGGGGTCAATTTTCGAAAAGCACAACATTTCTTTTCACTGTTTAGCAGATGATGTGCAATGATCTGGGGCTATTGTGCAATGATCTGGGGCTATTGTCAACAATCTGCCAGAAATCTGGCTATTATCTTAGATGGTTCTTTCAACTTTGACTACTGCAACTCCCTGTACTCTGGATGAGACCAGGTCTCCATCCACAGCCTGTGGTCCAGAATGCTGCTGCTCATTCGCTCACCGGCACCAAGAAATATGAACACATTTCTTCTGTTCTGGCCTCTTTGCACTGGCTCCTGTAAGCTACAGGATTGATTTTAAGATTTTGCTGATGGTTTTTAAAAGTCTGAATGGGTCGAGGGGACCAGGCTTTCTCTGTTGCAGGTGCCAGACTCTGGAACAGTCTTCCTCTGGACATTAGAACAGCCCAATCAATGAATATTTCTAAGACTTTATTGAAAACCTATTTGTTTGCACAGTCTTTTAACACAAGCTGAGCAGATCATTTGTATTGTCTTATTGTGTTTTATATTTCCTATGCACTTTGAGCCATTGTGGTTGTTTATAAATGTGCTTTATAAATAAACTTGACTTGACTAAAGAACTGTCTATTGCCACCAGAAGTGGCTGTTACACCAGTGTCATCGTGGGTCATTATGGGTTAAAACCCCAAGCTTGTACAGATGACTGCATCAGTAATTATTGGGCCTAATAAAACATTACTCAATTAATATCAACATGAGCTTATTACAAAAACACATAGTTTGAAAGTAGTGTGTGGCTTATCCTTTCTAAATTCTAAAATATACCAAATAGAAAATACAGAAAAATGCATAGAAGTTTACCACATCCCCTCTCCATTTTGCAAAAACATGCAATAAAAACCATTAAGAAAGTAGGTTCACACCGATATTTTATTTTTTGCAAACCAATATAAAATTGTAAGACTTGGTTAAGATCAACTCCCCATTTTAATTTGGACTTTTAACCTTTTAATAATTTGTAATAAATCATAATTTTAATGTTCGCACATACACTGGTTGTCAGATACCTTGTGGGTGTTACAACTTAGCGCTGCAGGATCTGACAAAAAATAACCAGTAGTGGACTAACAGACCAAAATGAAACTGGACCTGGCCCCAGCAGTCCCAATCCAGCACCAGCTCCAACTTTAAGGCCATGTGGCATGGTTCCCATGTTCAACATGGTGACTTCTAAGCACAGGGGAAAAGACTCATAAATCAGCCTTGGGGAGTGGAAAAGCAGTTTTAAAACCACTTTTGCATTGCAAGGTCATTTTGCCATCAAACAGATGAGACACTGCAAAGAAAATGTTTACAGAATTGCACAAACTGTATGGAGATAAAGTCACTGCTTTAGTTTTATGCTCCCAATTCTTCAATGCCAAACAACAACCACACAAGAACATAAATACTTTTGCTCAAAGATTACAAGAAGACTTCATTAGACTCAAAAACTGAAACCCAAGGGCAATTAAATGTTCCTAATATGTGAAAGAAAAGTCTGCTCAGAATAAAAAATGACCTACAGATTTTTTCCTTGTGCTGATGGATTAAAAGACTGTGCTTGTAGTTTGGATAAAAGTTTCTCTCTCTGGGTCTCAGGACCGATGACTAAAACCTCAGCTTTGTCCTGGTTAAGCTGGAGAAAGTTTTCTGCCATCCAGGATTTGATTCTAAAATGCAGTTACCAGGGGGCGCATGTCCAGGTTAAAAAGCATAGGACATAAAATCAAACCCTGAGGCACCTCACATGGGATTTTACACGGGTGATGTCCAGGTCCACAGTGTGTCCTTCTGCTGTGAGGACACACTGTGGACAGGCCACGGGTGATGACCAGGTCCACAGTGTGTCCTTCTGCTGTGAGGACACACTCTGGACGGGCCACGGGTGATGACCAGGTCCACAGTGTGTCCTTCTGCTGTGAGGACACACTCTGGACGGGCCACGGGTGATGACCAGGTCCACAGTGTGTCCTTCTGCTGTGAGGACACACTGTGGACAGGCCACGGGTGATGACCAGGTCCACAGTGTGTCCTTCTGCTGTGAGGACACACTCTGGACAGGCCACGGGTGATGACCAGGTCCACAGTGTGTCCTCTGTTGTGAGTTGGCTGCGTGACGTGTTGGGTTTTTAACCAAATTTTGAACATTATTAATTATATGGATTTTTCCATATAATTAATAATGTTTAAATTTTAGTTTGAAAAGAGTCTAAAACATACATGTGTAAATTAAAATAACTGGTTAAAATTATTTTCATTCTAACCCCTCCAAGTCACTGACCCTGTGTATGTCAGCGATTTTCTGTAGTGGTTTACATTTCATTAACTTAATTAGTTTCCTTATTTACATAGTCAATCATTCTTTTCTATTTGTACATTTTTTTTAATTTATAGATGTTTGTACAACATTTAAAGTCAGAATTTAACTCATTCCAAAGCTTGACTCCATAAACCGAGACACACTGCTGTTTTAATGTTATTCTTGTAAAAACACTTCAGAAAAAATATTGTCTTCTATGGTCTTCGTCCTCCGAAACAAAAGTAAAAAGACTCTGCACACCTTCTGGTGAAGTTTTTTGTTTGGCTCTCCACAAAACTAATACAATCTTAAGATCAACTAAACATTTAAACTTAAGCTGATTAAAGTATTGGTATGTTCTCTGTATCCCTTTTTATTGATTATTCGCATTGCTCTTTTATGCAATACAAATAAAGGTTTTGTGGTATTTGGGTAAGTATGACCCCAGACTTCATTGCAGTAACTAAGATATGGGAGAATAAGAGTACGATATAACATGTGGAGTGAAGTACAATCTAACACATCTTTTACTTTGATTTGGGATACCATGACATCAAACAACAGCCACAACATCTCTACAATTATATGTTTTTCAAAACTTTGGATTTCATTTACAAACAATCAAACAATACTAGGCCAAACATTGGCTTTGGAAAACACCTTCTGGCTGTCTCTCTGGTTTACCCGTCACTCCACAAACACATCAGGAGAAATACTAAAGCTACACAACAACAATGGACTAATACCCTGATCATCACGATCTCCTTGATTTTATCCGGAGACATTCACCCATGTCCCGGGCCTGGCCCGCCAGACCGCCGACAGAACGGGCGTTACTTCAGATGAGCGCTTTACAACTTACCTAAAGGTATGTCCATTGCATGATGCTCTACGGTGTTGCAACGATGAATCTAACCTTTCGTATCCGTCTTCGTTTTGTGATGCCGCGGATGCCACCGGAGCGACTCGTGCGAATGCTGACGCAGTGTTGGATGGCGGGGACTGGCGCGCTCGGGGTTCCCTCGCCGGGATAGGAGAGCGCAGCATGTCCTCTGCGAATTGCCGGACGATGGAGCAAGCTCGACCGCTAACATTACTGCTGAACCATCCGGCGAATTCTGCGGTACAACGGGGCAGGAACTGTACATCGGTTTGGCAAAACCTTTAGCCAAATCTTTAGCCACTCTAAAAACGTATCCATGTATTCCTTGTGTCCCCGACGTAGCCAAAAATGTAAACAGGAAACGGCTTAATCCAGGAATACAGAAAAATCGAAAGTGGGAAGTCTTTCAGACTGTCAATCATTCGCGTATAGTGTGGGATCCTGAAGCTAAACCAACCGGAATCCTTGGTTGCCATCTAAATATCCGAAGTGTATTATAGCGAGCAAATACAACATTTATTAATTGACTCAAATCTTGACTTCTTGTGCCTGTCAGAGACGTGACTCAACCAAAATTCCCCATCTGCAACTCTAAATATCACTGGTTACAATATGTATAGGAGAGATAGAGAATGTTCCAAAAAGGGTGGGGGAGTGATGGCCTATGTTAAAAGTTCACTCAAATGCCAACAAATCCAGTGGACTAATTGTGGGCAGTTGGAATGCTTAGGCCTCAGTATCTCCCCATCACCACAAATGTCCTTTGTACTTATAGTCATTTACAGGCCTCCATCCACTGACATTAGTTTCTATGAAAATTTCGAGAACTTATTAAAAGAATGCAATAAATCTGATAAGGAAACCATCATTATGGGGGACCTTAACATCAACTGGGAGGACAAATCATCGAGGCAGAAACTAAAGCAAATCACAGACAAGTTTGATCTTGAACAAATCATAGATGGGCCTACACGTATAACTAACACAACCAGAACACAAATTGATCTAATTTTTAGTAATAGACCAGAGAGAATAGTCAAGTCATTTAATATGCTATCAGGCTTATCTGACCACAACCTGATCCTTCTGAATAGAAAATTCAGCAAAAAACGTTTCAGTACATTTAATAGAGAAGAATCTGTGGGCATTCCTAAAAGTAAATATCAAAACTTTGTAGCTGCAGTTCAAGAGATACATGGGGACAATTTGTTAAACACATCAAACTGCGAAAAAGACAGTGAAATCCTACTTAAAACTCTTAGAAAGACTATTCAAAATTTCTCACAAAAAATTTTGCACAAACGGCGTAAAAACAATGTTCCATGGATGAAAGAAGACATTATAAAACTAATGAAAGAGAGAGATAGCGCTCTGAAACTTCTTGTAACAGGGGCCGTTTCACCATGTTACGGAATAAAGTGGTACGTCTTCTGAGGAAAGCAAACTTTTTTCTGTTATTAATTGAAAAAGCAAATGGAAATTCTAAAATAATATGGGATCAGATTTAAAAAATGACTGGCGATAATCCAAGAGCACAGAAAACGCTAAAATTAAAAATAGACAAACATCTTGTAAGTAACCCTGCGGAAGTTGCACAGACCTTCAATCAGTACTTCATTGACTCTGTGGCTAACATTGCCAAGTGTTTTCCATCTATAACCTTAAATACATACTGTGTGGACTCAAGTGCACCTGTTTTCAGTTTAATGAATGTCTCTGAACATGATGTGTTGCGGACTATTAACTCACTAAGATCATCTACATCCAAAGATATCTTTGGTATGGATTCTGTGATGCTTAAAGAGCTCCGTATATCACTCACACAGCCTATTGCAAAGATAATCAACCTCTCTATCTCACAAGGTCAGTTTCCAAGCCTGTGGAAATCTGCCGTTGTTGTCCCAATATTCAAAAATGGAGACCCCTACTCAGTAGCCAATTATAGACCAATAAGCATACTGCCCATAGTGTCCAAAGTTGCTGAGAAATTAGTATCAGAACAGATAATCAACCACCTAAGCACCACCTCATTTGCAGAAACTGCCACCTGCTTCTTCACAGAAAACAACCGTCAGTCACTGGACAAGATGGGGTTGTCGGTGCAGTCTTCCTGGATCTGAGGAAAGCATTTGACACAGTTAATCACAACATCTTGCTGACAAAATTACAAAACTTCAATTTCTCAAAGTGGGTTCAGGCATATTTAGCTGACCGCTCACAGCATGTTAGAATCCGAACACATCAATCATCCGCTCTCAGTCTCTCCACTGGTGTGCCACAAGGTTCAATTCTGGGTCCATTATTATTTTCTTTGTATATTAATGACCTCCCAGTCGCTTGTCCAGACGTATCCGTTCAGATGTATGCAGATGACACTGTGCTTTACATTCATGGAAAAAACATCACTCACGTAGCTAAAAAACTCCCACAGGCCATGGCTCATATCACTGATTGGTTGCAAAATTCATGTTTACAGTTAAATACATCCAAAACTGTCGCTATGTTCTTCACCAAGTCCCAGAGCAGCTCCATCGTTGATCCTGACATCTTTGTGTCAGGTGGTGACAGAATATGTGTCCTCGATTCCAAACTCACTTTCAAGTCCTACATAAAAAAATCTGTAACTACATCAAATTCAACCTCAGCAACTTTAAACACATCAGATACCAAACGTCCATAAGAGCAGCAAACATGTTCATGCATTCCATGATTCTCTCTCATCACGTACTGTTTAACCGTTTGGTCTCACACTAACACCACAGCCCTAAAACCCATCCACTCTCTGTACAAACGCACAATAAAAATTCTTGACCGTAAACCCAACTCATATCACTATTGTCCAATACTTCAAAAACACAACCTACTCACCTGGAAAAACATGGTCCAATACGCTCATCTATGTCTCATAAAATCATTCACGACTTGTCATCTCCTCCACTCACAGTTCATTAACATCCGGTCTACAGAACACAACAGAACCAGAGGTGCAGCGAGAGGGGACTGTGTCATCCCCGTCAGGAAAAGTCTGTTTGGTCAAACCACCTTTTCTGTCCGAGCTGCTCATCATTGGAATAACACCCCCATCACCATCAGAAACATCAACGCTTCAGAAACATACGTTTCTTTTAAATTAAGTTAGTCAGTCAGTTGTCCAAGTTGTCCAAGATGGCGCCGCTGACGGATGCCCTGGCGTTTTGGTGCGCTTTATGTTGTCTGTTTTTGTGCGTTAATCGTGTGTCCGCGTGCTCTTACACCCGTGAAGAGCTCTTAAACATCAGAACTTCTACCCCCACGGACCTAGTTCCAGTTTTTTTAGCGTCTGCTGCAGACTTAGCGCTAGTTTTGGCCAAAAGAGTGAGACGCCGCAGAAGAGGAAAGCGCGCGGGGGCTCTCGTGCGCCTTCGGAAACGCGGCGCGTACGCCCTTACCTGGGATTTTCCTCTCCAACGTCCGCTCACTCAGCAACAAGATGGACGAACTGGCGCTGCTGATGAAGAGGAACAGAGACTTCTCTTCGTCTTCTGTTTTGTGTTTCACGTAGACGTGGCTCAGCGAGTCGATCCCGGACTGCGCGCTCCATTTGGAGGGATTCCAGCTCCTCCGCGCCGACAGACAAAGGGATCTCTCCGGGGGAAAAACAAAAGGCGGTGGAGTCTGTTTCTTCATCAACAACGCTTGGTGCTCCGATGTGACTGTGATCTCCAAACTCTGCTCTCCTGATCTGGAATATCTCCTCATTAACTGTAAACCATTCTACTCTCCACGTGAGTTTGCTTCATTCATTCTCGCCGCTGTTTACATCCCGCCATGCGCGAACGAACACGAGGCACAGCGCGTGTTAGCGGAGGGGGTTTTGAATACGGAGCAGGACTTCCCGGACTCTTTGTTAATCATCCTCGGGGATTTTAACAAGGGGAATCTCAGCCAGGAACTACCAAAATACAGACAGTTTATTAAATGCCCGACCAGAGAGCAGAACACGCTGGATCACTGTTACACTACAGTGAGTGGGTCCTTCCGCGCGGTTCCTCGTGCTGCCCTAGGGCTCTCAGATCACGCCATGGTCCACCTGATCCCCACGTACAGACAGAGGCTGAAGCTCTCCAAACCTGTAGTGAGGACTTCTAAGAAGTGGACCAGCGAGGCAGTGGAGGAACTACGCGCGTGTTTGGACATTACAGACTGGGATGTGTTCAAAACTGCCACGGATGGTTTGGATGAGTACACGGACACTGTGACGTCATACATCCAATTCTGTGAGGACAGTATCATCCCCACACGCACCAGGGTGACTTATAACAACGACAAGCCCTGGTTCACACCCCAACTGAGGCAGCTCAGGCAACAGAAGGAGGCAGCTTTCAGAGCCGGGGACAGAGAGAGCTACAAAGGTGCTAAGTACAGATTTAGCAGGGAGGTGTCAAGAGCTAGATCTCTGTACAACACGCGCCTAAAGGAGTCTTTTTCTGCAAACAACGCTTCGGCGGTCTGGCGGGGACTTAGGCAGATCACCAACTACAAGCCCAAAGCCCCCCATGCTGCTGACGACCAGAAACTGGCTGAACAGCTCGCCTCCTTCTATTCTCGGTTCGAAACCTCAACCCCCTCCCCCACCCATCTCACTACAATGGACATTTCTCACACCCTGGGTCCCCCCACCTCCCCCACCGGCCTTTCACTACACAGGGACAATGTAAGGAAACAGTTTCGGAAGTCCAACCCCCGGAAAGCTGCTGGACCAGACGGTGTCTCCCCCGCCACCCTGAGACACTGTGCGGACGAGCTGACTCCTGTCTTCACAGACATTTTTAACACCTCCCTGGAGTCATGCCATGTCCCAGCCTGCTTCAAGTCATCCATCATCGTCCCTGTCCCCAAGAAGCCCCGGATCACTGGACTTAATGACTTCAGGCCTGTGGCGCTGACGCCTGTCGTCATGAAGTCCTTTGAGCGCCTGGTCCTGCCCCATCTCAAGTCCTTCACCTCCTCCGCCCTGGACCCACTGCAGTTCGCCTACAGAGCCAACAGATCTGTAGACGACGCCATCAACCTGGCCCTCCACTTCATCCTGCAGCATCTGGACTCCCCGGGAACCTACGCCAGGGTCCTGTTTGTGGACTTCAGCTCTGCATTCAACACCATCATCCCTGCTCTGCTCCAGGACAAGCTCTCTCAGCTCAACGTGCCTGACTCCATCTGCAGGTGGATCACTGACTTCCTGACGGACCGGAGGCAGTGCGTGCGGCTGGGGAAGAATGTCTCAGAGACTCGGACTATCAACACAGGAACTCCACAGGGCTGTGTACTTTCTCCTCTGCTCTTCTCCCTGTACACCAACTGCTGCAACTCCAGCCACGACTCTGTAAAACTGATCAAGTTTGCAGACGACACCACCCTCATCGGACTCATCTCGGACGGCGATGAGTCTGTCTACAGGAGGGAGGTGGACCGGCTGGTGTCCTGGTGCAGCACCAACAACCTGGAGCTCAACGCCCAGAAGACACAGGAGATGATCATGGACTTCAGGAAAGTCTCAGCCCCCCTGCCCCCCCTTGCCCTGACAGACTCTCCCATCACCACCGTGGACTCTTTCCGCTTCCTTGGCACCACCATCACTCAGGACCTCAAGTGGGAGCCGACCATCAGCTCCATCATCAAGAAGGCCCAGCAGAGGATGTACTTCCTGCGGCAGCTGAGGAAAGCCAAGCTGCCAGCGCAGATGATGGTGCAGTTCTACACGGCCATCATTGAGTCCATCCTCACCTCCTCCATCACCGTGTGGTACGCTGGAGCCACAGCCAGGGACAAACAGAGACTACAGCGCATTGTGCGCTCTGCTGAGAAGGTGATCGGCTGCAGCCTTCCATCTGTCCAGGACCTGTACGTCTCCAGGACTCGGGGACGAGCAGGTCGGATCACAGCTGACCCTTCTCACCCTGGACACGGACTATTTGAGCCACTCCCCTCGGGCAGGAGGCTACGGTCCATCCGGACCAGAACCTCCCGCCACAAGAACAGTTTCTTTCCCTCTGCCGTTGGACTCATGAACACTTTGTAACACCTGCCACTTTAACCATATATTATATAAGAACAATCTATTTGCACTACACATTTGCACATGGCACTGTCTGCCAACTGTACATTCTGTATATAGTCTATCTTAGTCTATTTTATTCTTAATTTTTATGCATGCCTTTTTATATATTTTTTATATTTTACTCATTGCTTTATGTTGCACCTACGCCGAAGCAAATTCCTATGTTTGTGAATTTCACTGACAATGGCAATAAACCGCTTCTGATTCTGATTCTGATTCAGTTAAAAAAATGGCTCATTGACAATCAGACCTGTCGGCGTTAAAGCGTTCTCCTCTCGCTGCCCCCTGCTGGACTCTTGCCTTTTGATTGTTTTTGGTTGATTGTTGTTACTTGTTTGCCTTGTTGCTGTTTTCTTTGTTATGTGTGAGTGTTCAAGGTTTGTCTGCTAACAGTGTCTGTCTATTGTATGATTTTAGAGTGATGCATTTTAACTATGTAATAACTGTACTTTAGTATGTTTAGGGTGACATTTTAACATCTGTCCAGGGACTACAGATGAAAAATAGCCTAATAGCATATTTACGTGTAAATGTGGATTAATATGCACTGTCCCTGAAATAAATAAAAAATACATAAAAAAATGGGGGTTTACAAATGATTTGAAAGCTGTTAATGAGGCAGTCGGAGCTGGTAGCAGCTTTAGTCCCAAACCCACATACTATTTTGTCTCAAATCCCACCAGAGGTAAAATACTTTTCTGTCGTGGATTTGGCCAATGCATTTTTCTCTGTTCCAGTTCACAAGGACTCACAATTTTGGTTTGCGTTTGAATTTCAGAATTGCATCTGGCAGTTTACTCGCATGCCTCAAGGCTTTGTGCATGCGCCCACATGGTACAATGCGCCTTACCCGAATCACTAGCATCTCTACAACTCTCTGCAGGTACGTGCCTATTGCAATATGTGGATGACATTCTACTATGCACGCCCACAATAGAGCAATCCAAAATATACCCAGACCGGTCACAAAAAAAACCAACTCATGTAATTTCTGGGCATGTGTTCTTACTGTCAACAGTTAATTCCAAATTATTCTGTTTTGGAGTCTCCTTTAAGTGCACTCATTCATGGAAAAGGCCTGATGACGAAGGACAAAATTACTTGGACTGAGGAAGCGGAAACAGCATAAGCAGAAACAGCATTCTGTGAATTGAAACAAGCTCTACGAGGCCTCCTACTTTAGGACTACCTGACCCCACACGACCTTTTACTCAGACTGTTGACGAACGTAATGGTTACATGGTGTCTGTCCTTCTTCAGTCTCATGGGGGCTCTTTAAGACCTGTTGTTTATGTCGTGGCACAGGGGCTGAATGTTTTAGAATGGAACAGACTATACTCAATCAGCCCAATTATGTAATTGTTAAAGTTGACCAACAACGCCACCCCGAAGGGAAAGTACAGTAATACAATAAGGCTAACACAGGTAAGTATTGAGTGACAGAGACATTGACTAGAGAAAGTATACAATTTTATTAAGTCACTTTTGGGTTTGATGTACAAAATACTTTTCTTTAAAATACTGATTTAAAATGCTTTCACTCACGCACTCACACAATAAAATTATACCGGAAATTCAATAATGACCATGTTTTAGTTACATCCACAATGCGGCTGACATTATCAACTTCAATACCCACAGCAGCTTGCGACCATAAAGCCGCCCTTTAAGTTCGGTGCTCTGACTGAGGTGAAAGAGAACAAAAAGGGAGAGGCGAGGTGTAGAAGGGGCGTAGAAGAAGGGGCGTAGAAGAAGAAGGCGTAGAAGAAAAAGGGGAGGCTCGCTCAGGTCTCCAAACCTAAAAAGTTACAATTTGGAATTTAGAATCAATATTCTGAATCAATGCAGCGAAACAGAGGCAACGAGAGAGAGTATACGTACCCAAAATCACACAGATGCGCCACAAGACAGAGAAGGACCCAGCGCTGAAAGGGTGCCTGGTCTGGACGCCCACACTAAGAACAGCGCTGGATTAACAATTTCAATGAAACAGGGATAATAAAGGAAGCGAACTTTCTTACCGAGCGTTTTATGAATGGCGTGCAGCACGAGCCGGGAGACGTCGCGGCGTGCGGAGGAAATGCCCTGGACGCCGCGCACTGCACAAACAGCGCCAGATAAAAGAACTTTCCTCACGAATAATTATTTGAAAAGCACAAAATAAACTTACCGGAGCAATGAATAGAACGCAACGCAACACACGCACGAGCCGGGAGGAACGTGTCCCGGAGTGCGACCCTCGTGGCACGCGGCGGAGGTCTACAAACACAAATGTTTGTTTGGATACAACGATTAAATGAATGAACTACTGAATGACTCGGGAACGCATCATACTCACTGTAGGAACACGCAACCTACGCGCAATCACCAGGCTTTTTAGGCGAACGAAACGATGTTAAAAGGTGATTTTGAGCGATATGTTGGCTTGATCCGGCGTTCGTTCTGCTACCTGCTCCCAGACGGCGGGTGACGTCAGAGGCGACCAAGAGCTCGAGCAGGTGAAGGACCCTCCTCTTAAAGGATCAGGTCACACGCAATAGGCTGCCGACAGGCACACGCAGGGCATACTACCACATTCTACCCCTCCTCCCTGCATCGCCCGGCGATATAGACTTTCAACAACTTAAATCAAGGTTCAGAGACAGTAAACTCTGTACTAGTCCCTGGGTTTCTTGTGTTTAGCACTGACCGTGGCAAATTATGTGGATTCAGGTGGCGACCAGCGTGGGACGTGATGACCTCCGCAGACGCAACTATTGGCTCCGCCAACGGGTGAAGGTGGCCCTAACTGTTCCACAGTTTCCTCAGCAGCTGGCACTGCAGTCTCGACTGCGGCTGCAGGGGCAAGCTGAGAGGTTTGTTCTCTCACAGGCCGACTTGGGGCAGTTCTTGGCTCAAGTGGCGGTTCAAGCACCGCATACCAAAAGTCTCCGTCACAAGAACCACTGGGCGAGTTTGAACAAGCACCCTCCAAGGAACCAGTGTTTTGGGTAACCTTAGGAGCAGTTGTCCCAACCAATACCTTTATCAAAGAGCGATGAATTTGCTTAGTCCTTGTCCGGTCATGAGTGGGAGCAATGGTATAAACCGACCCTCCCGCTCGTGGAGCTTTCAAGACAACATGTGGAACTGGGGACCAGAGATCCTGCATCTTACACCGACCTCTAACACCAGTGTTTCGCACCAGGATCATTTCTCCTTCCAACAAAGACTTGTCATGCACATGTTGATCATATTGTTCTTTCCGGCGCTGGGCTGCTGCCCTCAAGCGTTCTTGAGCTCCCTCAAAAGCCAAATTTAAGCGCGTTTGATGCTCTGAGATCCATTCGTGAAGCTCACCAGCCACAGGTTCTGAGACCTGGCCCAGCAAAAAGTCTACTGGTAGCCTGGGTTCTTGGCCGAACATCAAGTAAAACGGTGACTCACCGGTTGACTGATGTGGCGTGGTGTTGTACGCATACAAAAGTTGCGGCAAGCAAGAGCACCAATCACGTTTCCGGGACACAGGCAAAGTGCGAAGCAGATTGTGCAAAGTACGATTGAAACGTTCACACTGCCCATTCCCCGACGGATGGTAAGGAGTCGTTCGTGACTTTGCGATCCCATAAAGTCCACACAGTTGTTGCATCAGCAGGCTTTCGAAACTTCGACCTTGGTCTGAATGTATTCTAGATGGCACACCAAATTTACAAAACCACTCCGACACCAGGACTTGAGCTACAGTTAGAGCGCTGATCCCGGTTGGAACAGCTTGAGTATATTTACTGAAAACGGTCGGTCATAACGAGACATTTTCAACACCATTCTGTGATGGTTCGAGCAAGGTGAAATCAAGCGCAAGGATTTCGTTTGGTCGCGATGCCAGGTGACCCATAAAGGCGCGAGCAGGGTGCGAGTCTTTGGCAACCTGGCAGCGCTGACACTGCCGGCACCACTGCGCCACTTCCTGGACATGCCAGGCCAGTAGCACCTGGCGCGCCAGCAGACTCAGGGTCCTTTCCACACCCGGATGGCCATGTTCATGCTGTACCTGGTTTAGCCCTTCTTGCGACAACTCCGCTGGGAGTAACAGTTGGAATATGGCCTGCCACCATCTGGGCGAAATACCTTCGATAAACCAACCCATCCTGTTCTACGAGTGTCCCATTGCTGGAGCAAGACACCCGCCAGATGGAGATAGGCGTTTCCGCTCCTCAGCGTTGGGGCGTGCCTTGGCTCTCCAAAAGGCATTACCTCCTGAATGACAGGGTCTGATGCCTGAAGAGCATGCAGATCCCCAGGAGATGCACGTCCCAGGCAGAGCTGCCACCACTGCTGACAGGCCTCAATCCTTGACAGAGCACTCAATCCCTGCAGAGAGTGTGGGATGAGGGTCCCAGGGAGCGTTCTGCAAGTTCCTGCGAGGTAAGACATTGCTGGCGGGACAGTGCATCGGCATTTTGATTACTCTTACCAGATCTGTACCTCAGTTCAAAGTCAATGACGCGAGCTGTGCAGCCCAACGCTGCTCAACTGCACCAAGCTTTGCTGTCGCCAAGTGGCTCAGCGGGTTGTTGTCGGTATAAGCGACACACTTAAGTGACCAAGCAAATACTCTCTGAATTTGTCAGCCATGGCCCACTTAAGGGCTAACAACTCTAGCTTCATTGAGCTGTAATTTGACATGTTGCGTTCTGGAGGTCTCAAGCCACGACTTGCGTAAGCAATCGGTCGCACTTTCCACCCTGCTCTTGAGAGAGCACTGCTCCCAGACCATGGTGGCTCGCATCCACTTCCAAGATGAAAGGTAGTGTGAAATCTGCATATGCACGAGGGACGGGTGTACGTGTAAGCTTTGCCTTAAGGGCATCAAAGCTGTCCTGACACTCCTTACTCCAGATGTCAGTGTTCAACTTACCTGCCTTTTTCGACTTTCCCATCAACGCTGCCACTCGCTGATGCAGAGGTGCTGCCAACTTTGCGAACCCTTCGACGAAGCGACGGTAGTAGCTGGCGAAGCCTAAAAAGGAACGCAGCTCTGTTACCGTCGTTGGCGTTGGCCCGTGTGCGACGCACTCACTCTTGATGGGGTGTGTGGAGACACCCTTGTCTGAGATGTCATGACCCAGATAGCTGACTTCCGCTGAAAGAAGCTGCATTTATTGAGCTTCACCTTCAGGCCCTCATGATGGAGCCGCTCCAGGACACTATCCAGCCTCTGCAGGTGCTGCTGTGCACGGTGGATGAAAGATGATGATATCATCCAAGTACAACAACAATGACTGACCCTGCTGGTCGCCAAAAATACGCTGCATGAGGCGTTGGAAAGTTCCTGGGGCGTTACAAAGCCCAAAGGGCATCGGTTCCATTCGAACAACCCAAATGGAGTACAGAATGCAGTCTTGGGTCGGTCCTTTCGGCAACTGGTACTTGATTGTACCCACTAGCGAGGTCCATTGTCGAAACCAACACTTACCGGTCATGGCATCCAAATTCCTCAATCGGGAGAGGGAAAGCGTCCTTGCGAGTCTTTGAGTTTAACTGGCGATAGTCCACACATAACCGGAGAGTTCCATCCTTCTTACGAACTAGTACAATAGGCGAGGCATAGGGGCTCGAGCTTTCCCTAATGACCTGTGCCTGGAGCAGCTGGTTAATATGCTCTTTCACTACCTCGTATTCTGACGGAGGAATCCGGCGGTGACGTTGCCTAACAGGCACATCGTCCCAGAAGGGGTATCTCATGTGATATGAGATTTGTGCACCCCCAAATCTTGATCATGTGCAGCAAGACCGACAGATGTTTTCTTAACACGATCTAGCCGCTGCACGCCGTCTGGTGGCAGGAGGGACAGATCTATCCCCTCAATCTGATCTGGGATGGATGCAACGCGGAGAGGCTACCTGGGCAGAGACAGATGACACCTCCGCAACACCTGAAGGTAAACTGACAACTCTTACCTGATCCAGGTTGCCAATGATCAAAGGGAGTAGAGCAACACGTCCGACTCACCAACATTCACCACGGGGATGTAGACAGTGCCCGAATGACGGACCAAGGCAGGTGATGCCAAGAGGCCGCTGGTAAGCCAGACTCAGGTGGCTCAAACAATACAGGCGCCATCCGAGAATTGTTCGAACAGGTGGCAGTGACCATCTTCATCGAACCACCTGGTATGCGACAGGCCTTTCCCCGCACCCGAACTCTACCTGGCTGTTGGGGAACAGGTTTTACACTAGCAACGTGACATTTTTGCATAGCATCCATAAGGGGGGTCGGGAAGGCCACCGCAGCTTCTCTAAATAGGTTAGAGCCGTACTGACCAAAAAGCTCTTTGTAACATTTGCTAATGATGTTCATCCCAAGGACACCCGGGACATTGGATGGCATGCGACCAGGTGGGTCTCTTACCACCAGGACCCACAGTGAGACATCGACTTCCCACAAAGGACAACCTCTAATTCAAGGTAGCCAATATAAGGAATGGCCAAGCCATTGGCAGCTTTGAGCTCCAACCAATGACAGGCATTAAGACGTTCTTCACCCCAGGGTTCAAAATTATTCGAAAAAACTTTCTGTAATAGTGGAAACCATGGACCCCGTATCCACCAGACATGGCACAGTGGCGCCAACCATGCCAACATCAATGTGTGGACACGTCGAAATTAACTTTGGAACATCTTTCAACCCTGCCCAAGAATCTCCAGAGCCAGTAGATGCCCCACCAGAGTTGTGGCTCAGCAACGCGGTGGGCGACGGCTGCCTTGGTTGGAAGTGCCCGCGTGCAGCCGACTGTTGACGAGGTGTAACACGTGGCCCATCGCACTCTCTGGCGATGTGGCCAGGCTGTTGACAGCGATTTACAAAATGATAGGACCTGGGCGAGGAGAACGGCCACGCTGGTGAGTGGTATGTAGCCGAGCAACGCTCGCGCCAACTTATCAAGTTGTTCCTGTTGTTGCCGCAGCTCCTTCCATCTCACTCACTCCGATGGAGGGTTGTGTGCCGACCGCTGATAGCCACCTTGCACCACATACTGAGTGCCAAAAGCTGAGGGGACAGAATTGCTTCGCCCCGCACACCCGCCGGCAGTCCTCGCGTTCCCACCTAATGGCCTCACCTCTGGCGTCAAGCAGGGTTGCTTTCGGAGAGCTCCTCACATATTGTTTAAGTTCTGCTAAGCGCCCATCCAGTACCTGTTCGACGAACTGATCACGCAACAAAATTTCAAAGTTTACCATATTATTTGGAGCACGCAGTTTACCTTCTCCATTAACGACATAAGCGCAAGAGAGTATTCAGTAAAGTTTCTCCCCCCCGTTGTCGGTGAGAGAAAACGCTCCTGTAATGCTACGTATGATTCAGAACATCCATACAGGTCCTGCAAAATGGCTAGGACTTTGGTTGGATCACTTCGTTCCTCTGCAGAACGGTACTTTACTTCTTCGCGAGCCTCCCCTTCTAAATGATCAAACAAAAAAAATGCTTGGTCAACATTTGACAGATGTCGAACACAGCATGCACGCCTGGGCCTCCTCCAACCACTCGCTCAAGCTAATGCCCGTCCTACCACGAAACATTGGGCATTTTCGGTCACGAGGAACAAAGACCAGCCGGTCAGTGCCTGGATTACTGCACACCGAGGTTGCTGTAGGTTCAGCGGAGGAGGTGGATGGCCCAGCGGCAGCGTTTGCAATCGACTGAGATCGCTCTTGACGCAGTCGCTCATTGTCAGCCTTTAGTTGGGCTACTAGCTCTTGCATTCGCGATCTGTTCTTCCATCTTTTGGGGGGGGGAGAGAAACAAACAAAAAAAATATTAAAGATTAGGTGAAAAAATGCTGCTGTGGTATTGCTCACAATACTTACACACAAACCCAAGACTAGTGGCACGGTTAGAGTGCAATTTTAGTACAAATGGCAGAATGCTATTAGAATAGAACAGTACTTACTGGTGCAATAGTTCAAGGTACCAGAAATTAGCAATAAAAATACATGCAATTCAGTAGAAAACTGAGCAAATCAAAACATGCAATATCAAAGTAAACAAAACAAAAACATGCAAAACACACAATAACCTTTAAACAATATGCAGAAAGCACCTGTAACTATATCTATGCATTTACCAAACACACATTGTACGCACTTAAAAACCTCCAAAATTACCAAACGTGACCAAATTCTATGTCTCTGTCCACTTCAATTTATCCTGCCAGCAACGCCAGTCTGTGTCGTGGCACAGGGGCTGAATGTTTTAGAATGGAACAGACTATACTCAATCAGCCCAATTATGTAATTGTTAAAGTTGACCAACAACGCCACCCTGAAGGAAAGTACAGTAATACAATAAGGCTAACACAGGTAAGTATTGAGTGACAGAGACATTGACTAGAGAAAGTATACAATTTTATTAAGTCACTTTTGGGTTTGATGTACAAAATACTTTTCTTTAAAATACTGATTTAAAATGCTTTCACTCACGCACTCACACAATAAAATTATACCGGAAATTCAATAATGACCATGTTTTAGTTACATCCACAATGCGGCTGACATTATCAACTTCAATACCCACAGCAGCTTTAACGCACTACAAAGCGTCCTTAAGTTCGGTGCTCTGACTGAGGTGAAAGAGAACAAAAAGGGAGAGCGAGGGTGTAGAAGGGCGAGAAGAAGGGGCGTAGAAGAAGGGGCGAAAGAAAAAGGGAGGCTCGCTCAGTCTCCAAACCTAAAAGTTACAATTTGGAATTTAGAATCAATATTCTGAATCACACGCCCAGCGAAACAGAGGCAAACTAGAGAGAGTATACGTACCCAAAATCACACACAGATGCGCCCGCAGCGCAAGACAGAGAAGGACCCAGCGCTGAAAGGGTGCCTGGTCTGGACGCCCCACACTAAGAACAGCGCTGGATTAACAATTTCAATGAAACAGGGATAATAAAGGAAGCGAACTTTCTTACCGGAGCGTTTTTATGAATGAAAGCGTGCAGCACGAGCCGGGAGACGTCTCGCGCGTGCACGGAGGAAATGCCCTGGACGCCGGCGCACTGCACAAACAGCGCCAGATAAAAGAACTTTTCCTCACGAATAATTATTTGAAAAGCACAAAATAAACTTACCGGAGCAATGAATAGAACGCAACGCAACACACGCACGAGCCGGGAGGAACGTGTCCCGGAGTCGACCCTCGTGCACGCGCCGGAGGTCTACAACCACAAATGTTTGTTTGGATACATCGATTAAATGAATGAACTACTGAATGACTCGGGAACGCATCATACTCACTGGTGGAACACGCAACCTAGGCGCAATCACCAGGCTTTTTTAGGCGAACGAAAACGATGTTAAAAGGTGATTTTGAGCGATATGTTGGCTTGATCCGGCGTTCGTTCTGCTACCTGCTCCCAGACGGCGGGTGACGTCAGAGGCGACCAAGAGCTCGAGCAGGTGAAGGACCCTCCCTCTTAAAGGATCAGGTCACACGCAATAGGCTGCCGACAGGCACACGGGGCATACTACCACATTCACTTTTCTGCTAAGCTTGACCCTGTTGCTGCTGGCATGCCCCGTTGTTTATGTGCAGTAGCAGCAGCCGAAAAAGCTGTTGTGGCCTCAGGTGACCTTGTGGGGTATGCGAATCTCTCGCTACTGGTCCCACATGCTGTGTCTTTGATTTTGCTGGAGCAAAAAAACGTCAGCCGCACGTTGGTTAAAGTATAACACATTGCCTAATATGACAGTCAAAAGATGTACACAACTTAACCCTGCCAGGTTGCTGCCCACACCTGATGAAGGTGAACCCCATTGTTGTATTTCAGCCCTTGAACAGGTGGGTGTTCAGATAGTGGGGTGGTGTCCTCTGGACCACTTCCCCAGTGTTACTCTGCACGAACTGCTGAATTGGTAGCACTGACTGTGGCCTGCAGGCTTGCAGTGGGAGAACAGTAACCATCTTTACAGACTCTAAAAAAGCATTTGGTGTTTATCATGATTGGGCTGCCTTGTGGCGACACAGGAACTTTTTGAAATCTGGAGGTAAACCTATTTTGAATGCCACACAGGCAGCTGAGCTGTTGGAATCTATTTTGTTACCATCTGAAATAGCTATCTGTAAGTGTCGAGCTCACACTAAACTGACTGACCCCATCTACCAAGGCAACAGGCGACAAGCTGACTGTCTCTTGTCACAGGATGTTTCGGTGCCTGAGTCGTTAGCTGCAATGTAAAGTTTTGCCGCAGCAGGGGAAATCTCTGTGTGGACCAAGGAGGGCTCCTCGAGACACGAGGGCATCTGGGTTGGTCCTAATAACAAACCTTGTTTATCAAAACATATTTTCAGGCAGTTTGCTCTTCTCTCTCATGGATGGGACCACGCATCAAAAGGGGGGATGCTAGCCTTGGTCACACAAAATTGATTCACAAAAGGTTTTGCAGCCAATGCAAAAAAGTTCTGTCAGTCATGTGCTATTTATTTGGCATACAACCCAGGTAAAACCAAACAGATCCCACAGGTTGCACACACACCACCAGAAAGGCCCTTTGGACACGTCCAAATTGACTTGAGAATTGAATTAACTCCATGCGAAGGTAAGAAATTCTGTCTTGTTTTTGTGGATGTCTGGTTCCCACGTAAACATGCCTCCAGCAATGCAGTTGTCAAAGCTTACTGAGATAGTGCCATGCTGGGGCATTCCTGAAAAAATCTCAAGTGACAATGGGAGCCATTTTGTAGCTACAGTAATTCAGGAGGTGGGCCAATTTCCAAATTGGGTAGTGATCTCCGTAGACACACCTCCTATCATCCGCAGGCCGGCAGTCTCGTGGACGGAATGATCAAATCAAAGTTGATTAAGATCTGTGAGCAAACTGGACTGTCATGGGTCAAAGCTCTTCTTCTGGAACTCATGTACATGCGCATGAGAGTCCGGACCCGCTGTGACATGAGTCCATTTGAAATCTTGTTTGCTAGACCAAACATTGGCTTGGGCCCACCTCCACCACGTGATCTGCCAGACACCTCTCTGTGTGATGATGCAATGTTAGCCCATGGCAAAGAACTTAATGTGCTTTTGTCCTCCATCTCTGTGCAGGTGAAAGCTGCATTGCCAAAAGCCGCTGAGGCTGTGCTCCATGATTTCACCCCGGGTGACTGGATTCTGATCAAAGAGACCAGGCGCAAAAACTGGAGGTCAAAGCGCTGGTTGGGTCCACATCAGATCCTGCTGGTCACTGACACTGCTGTGAAAGTTGCGGAGTGTGGCACCTGGATTCACGCTTCACACTGTCGAGCTGTTTTGGGTGCCCCCAGGGATGCACCGGCTCCTGATCCTGTTTGTGACGCCAAATTGTTGTGGATTTTTTTTACACACTATCAAAAGTACTGAGAAGAAGCTGTCTATTTCAAATTATCAATTTTATTTTACATGTGCAGAGTAAATTATGATCTCTCCCTAACAAAAATTCTCTCTCCCTCTACGATTCCCAAAGGCAAAAAGAGACCGGACAATAATAAAACACATCCTTAAATACCCCAGAAATGGAGACATCAGACATTAATAAGATCAACATGAAGGCCAAGGTTTTGTTTCAACACATCCGACGATCAGCCAAGAGACACAATGTTCCCACACAATAACCTGTAACCTTCAAGTGACTATTCAAATCTTCACACTTAATAAAACATATAAGGGCATGACATTTCATCCCACAACAGGTGTACACGGTCCTTCTTGAAAAGTTCGGTTCTGTTAAAAAATGTGAGAAAACTGTCCATGTAGGGGATATATATATAGGGCTGTGTAGTATGATTTGAGCCATGTGTGAAGGATTCTTAAGCAGCTGAATTTGATGTCAACAGAGGTGGTGGGAGTGGTCCAGAAACTATGCATTGTCTCTGACTGCTGTAATCTGATCGTAATGATCATTTGTGCCAATGTGGATAACTACTGTGGAGACTGTGGGGTGGGGACGAAGGAGTCTGTGATGTGCCTCATGAGGGCACGTGGGTTACAGGAGATGTGGCCTTTGTACACTCACGTGATGAGCCATGGACCAGCACAGTGAGCCTGATTCCGCAGCACCTTGGGACAACCTGCAGGAAACTCTCCCTGATCACACCAAACGTTCAGGTTCAATGCTCATGGAAGGCATTTGATGGAGGTGGTGATGGTGATGGACGCAGCAGCGTAAACTCACACTCATGAGGGGGACCCAGAGGTGGCGGTGATCCGCTGTCCATGGTCTGCGTCCCGGGAGGGGGATTAGGAGACGGAGTGAAGCACATTTGGCCATAGTAACGGTTAATAGAAGAGGCACGGGTCTGAGGGAGGACTGAAGGTAGTTGCTCAGACTAGCTGCACTGCGGTCACACGTTCGGACCAGCTTTAAGAGGAGGAAACTTGTGGTTGTCCAGATCATTCAATCTATTCCTCAGCACTATGTCACTGTCTACGGGTCAGACCGAACTGGAGTGGAGCTAATCGGGGCTTTAGGTCGTGCTCCCTGCTGGAACCAGTGGTGCTCATTTTAGATTGTGGCGCTGGCACCGCGGGCCTTTGCTGGTGTAATGTCCGTGTAGTTAGCCAAAACTTTAAAATCCAAGCATCCGTTGATTGAAAATGATAAAATGATAATCCAGATAAAAACAGAGTGAAGGGGTACTAAAATATTCTCTGGATGCTGAGAAGTGTTTTTAAAACTGTAAAAATCAATTCTCTAGCAACAAAAGATGCCGACGCATGCGCAGTCGTATGTAACTGAATTATATAAGCTGAATAAACAAGCCAAAACAAATAGAATATCATACCACTTAGTCAAGATATTATGTATGTCTGTATGTATATGTGGATATATGTGTGTAGACGTATATGTGTGTGTGCGTGTGCGTGTAGGTGTGCGTGTGCGTGTGTGTGTGTAGGTGTGTGTGTGTGTGTGTGTCTGTATGTTTGTTTGTTTGTGAGCGTAAGTATATGTGTAAATATATGCATACGGGTAATGTGTATGGGTAAAGGGCTCTGAATGTGTTTACATACAGTAGCCCATAACATATATAACAAAAATATAGTCAATTGAGTAATGGACCTACAGGAGTAGAATTATGGCAAATGTTAATTTGATAACTGGAAACTCTGTAGAAGGAGAATAATTTAGGGTATCAAGTGGACGATGGCGTGGTAGTGGGTGATGGTACAGTCGCTCGTGCTTGTCCTGGTTATGTTGTGACACGATTGACTGTAGTCATTACAAAATCATACCATAATTGGAGCTGATGAAACAATCAGTGAGGTGATGGCTCATTATAGAGACTAACTTCCTATTACTGAAGAGTGCAGACGCTTTTCCTGGCTGTTCCTGCTTGCTACAGCTGTTTCTTTATTTATTTTGTGTCCTCTATAAATCTTGGATTATGACTTTTTGAAGGAAACCAAGGATTTTAAGACACTTTTTTTCCGAGGGCCACTACCTGTGCAAAGGTGGAGTGAGGGCACTGACAGAAAACCTCCTCCACGCTCTCAGATATCAAAATGGGCATGGATGGGGTCGTGAACAGATAGTTCGAGAAGAGAGGAATGAGAGAAGAATTCCTGCTCAATCAGCCAGAGACCAAGTCGATGCCTCAGCATCAGCAGCAACAAAACTGCTGACTCCACAAAAGGATTTATCAACAGCAGCTCCACCAGGTCCAGCAAATCCAAAATCACCCACACTGCCTCCAGTAAAGAACTCATCAGCTGCAGCACCACAAAGATCTCCACCGCCCCCTGTGAAGATTCAAGCTCAACAGCAGCCCAGCGGCTGCTCTGTCATCACCTCTGCCTTCCGACCAGTCCTGACAATGTTTAAATCCAGGCTAAAAACAGTTTTGTTCAGATGTGCATATGACTGAAAGCTCTATCTGCACTCTTCTCTTTTAAAGCATGTTATTTTATTTGTTGGCCTGACTGCACTCACTGTTTGTTTGCTGCTGCGGTATGGGCCTCTGGATACTGTGGCCTGTTGCCATATGTCAGTCATCAGTAGTCCTGATAAAAATTTACAACAGAACCATATGTTCAAGAGCCTTTTTTGTGTAACTCAACTGTAACAAACAAATGTGGATGCATTTATGTATGAATTGTGTATGCACCCGTTTCTGTGTATGTTGATGATGCGTAAAACATTTTAATCCAAATGTATCATGACCTCAAAGCCAATCAATAATTTAATCAATCAGCTAACAAAGGTTTTATTGAAACTATTTTTGAATAAAACAAAAATGTCTCCATGGATCTTTCTGAGGGCTAAATATCTATCATTGTTCAAAGCCCAAACCCAAACCATTCTCGTACTATGTCTGCTGTTAAACTGTCACATACCCTCTCCAGGAGCTTGCTCTTCATGAAGGGCTTGACCACATTGTAGGTGGTGGTGAAATACCAGGGCTGGTGAGTCACGTGGACCGCTTTGAAGCGCGCGGGAAACGAGTCCTGTTCACACAGAAACATCACAGTCTGACACTGTAAACCCTCTGTGAACTGAACGCTGAACACTGGCTCACTTTCTGAACCCTCTGTGGCTCACCTGCAGCATGTCCACCATTTTCTTGAGCTCGGCGGGTTTGATGCCCGATGCGTGCTGCATGGTGAAGCCCTTAAAATTCTCGATGAGCACAAAGCCGTTGATCTGGGTCTCCTCGTTCTCCAGCAGCTTCTCAAGGATCACACAGTACGCCCTCAAGATCTGACCCCAGGGGAACACAGAAGAATCAAGCATTAGATATAGTATCATGAGGTGAGTCCAATAGCTGTTTCCAAGTTGTGGAACTCTCAGACTTCTTCACTATCAATTAAACGGGGTCAGAGTGAATTAAGGTATGGTCCTCTGCTTTAGCAATTTCTACAAGGCCCCTCTCAAGACTAAAGAACTGTGTTGTAATCAGATTGTGGAGTAGCCAGAAGTGTCAGAGTGAGTTTAGAGCAGTGTCAGAGTGAGTTTAGAGCAGTGTCAGAGTGAGTTTAGGGCAGTGTCAGAGTGAGTTTAGGGCAGTGTCAGAGTGAGTTTACCGCAGTGTCAGAGTGAGTTTACAGCAGTGTCAGAGTGAGTTTAGGGCAGTGTCAGAGTGAGTTTAGAGCAGTGTCAGAGTGAGTTTAGGGCAGTGTCAGAGTGAGTTTAGGGCAGTGTCAGAGTGAGTTTAGGGCAGCGTCAGAGTGAGTTTAGGGCAGTGTCAGAGTGAGTTTAGGGAAGTGTCAGAGTGAGTTTAGAGCAGTGTCAGAGTGAGTTTACCGCAGTGTCAGAGTGAGTTTAGGGAAGTGTCAGAGTGAGTTTAGGGCAGTGTCAGAGTGAGTTTAGGGAAGTGTCAGAGTGAGTTTAGAGCAGTGTCAGAGTGAGTTTAGAGCAGTGTCAGAATTTAGGGCCGTGTCAAAGTGAGGGTCAGAGTGAGTTTAGAGCAGTGTCAGAATTTAGGGCCGTGTCAAAGTGAGTTTAGAGCAGGGTCAGAGTGAGTTTAGGGTAGTGTCAGAGTGAGTTTAGAGCACGGTCAGAGTGAGTTTAGAGCAGTGTCAGAGTGAGTTTAGGGAAGTGTCAGAGTGAGTTTAGAGCAGTGTCAGAGTGAGTTTAGAGCAGTGTCAGAGTGAATTTACCGCAGTGTCAGAGTGAGTTTAGGGCAGTGTCAGAGTGAGTTTAGAGCAGTGACAAAGTGAGTTTACCGCAGTGTCAGAGTGAGTTTACAGCAGTGTCAGAGTGAGTTTAGGGCAGTGTCAGACTGAGGTCATTGTGAGTTTAGGGCAGTGTCAGAGTGAGGTCAGAGTGAGTTTAGAGCGGTGTCAGAGTGAGTTTAGGGAAGTGTCAGAGTGAGTTTATAGCAGTGTCAGAGTGAGTTTAGAGCAGTGTCAGAGTGAGTTTAGAGCAGTGTCAGAGAGAGTTTAGGGTAGTGTCAGAGTGAGTTTACTGCAGTGTCAGAGTGAGTTTACAGCAGTGTCAGAGTGAGTTTAGAGCAGTGTCGGAATGAGTTTAGAGCATTGTCAGAGTGAGTTTACCGCAGTGTCAGAGTGAGTTTACAGCAGTGTCAGAGTGAGTTTAGGGCAGTGTCAGACTGAGGTCAGAGTGAGGTCAGAGTGAGTTTAGGGCAGTGTCAGAGTGAGTTTAGGACAGTGTCAGAGTGAGTTTAGGGCAGTGTCAGAGTTAGTTTAGAGCAGTGTCAGAGTGAGTTTAGGGAAGTGTCAGAGTGAGTTTAGGGCAGTGTCAGAGTGAGTTTAGAGCAGTGTCAGAGTGAGTTTAGGGCAGTGTCAGTTGAGTTTAGGGAAGTGTCAGAGTAAGTTTAGAGCAGTGTCAGAGTGAGTTTAGAGCAGTGTCAGAATTTGGGCCATGTCAGAATTTAGGGCCGTGTCAGAGTGAGTTTAGAGCAGTGTCAGAGTGAGTTTAGAGCAGTGTCGGAATGAGTTTAGAGCATTGTCGGAGTGAGTTTACCGCAGTGTCAGAGTAAGTTTAGGGCAGTGTCAGAGTGAGGTCAGAGTGAGTTTAGGGCAGTGTCAGAGTGAGTTTAGGACAGTGTCAGATCGAGTTTAGGGCAGTGTCAGAGTTAGTTTAGAGCAGTGTCAGAGTGAGTTTAGAGCAGTGTCAGAGTGAGTTTAGGGAAGTGTCAGAGTGAGTTTACCGCAGTGTCAGAGTGAGTTTAGAGCAGTGTCAGAGTGAGTTTGGAGCAGTGTCGGAATGAGTTTAGAGCATTGTCAGAGATTAGGGCAGTGTCAGAGTGAGTTTAGAGCAGTGTCAGAGTGATTTTAGGGCAGTGTCAGACTGTGGTCAAAGTGAGTTTAGGGTAGTGTCAGAGTGAGTTTAGGGCAGTGTCAGACTGAGGTCAGAGTGCGTTTAGGGCACTGTCAGAGTGAGTTTAGGGCAGTGTCAGACTGAGGTCAGAGTGAGTTTACAGCAGTGTCAGGTTGAGTTTAGGGCAGGGTCAGAGTGAGTTTGGAGAACCTCGTCAAAGGTGATCTCTTCCAGGTCCCAGTTGTTGATGTTGAAGAGCAGGACCACGCGGCCGTACTTGTCTCTGCTGGGGAGTACCACGGGGTACCCAGCCTCGATGGTGCTGCGGACCGCCTCGGGGGTCAGGTTCTCAAACAGTTCAGGGTAGTCTTTCCTGAAGCGCACATAACCTACAGAGGAGCACAACCATGACTGATACTGTACACAATGACACTACTGTCTACTGCTCCAATTAACCCACAGAAAGAATGTGGCCCGACCTGGTATGCACCAAAACAGAGCATGAGAGCGGCCCCCAGAGAGAGGGCCCCCACAGTCCCCACTAAGGCTTCACTTTGTATCTTGTTTGTCAGTGCAGGCTGCAGCTTTATTTGATTATGATTTATATAAAAGCAATAAACAATCTATTGTCCGCCCTTTTCATAATTTTTAAAATGTTCAAATTCAAGTACAGCTAGCTAATTCCCCCTAATGAGTCAAATCAAAGCAACTGCAGATGTTTGTGAATGTGTTGCTAATTGTAATTGCCACAGCACTGGTTTTAACATGGTCCGGGACAGCTCATTATGAGTGTTCTGAAGTTCTCAGCTGATACACAGAGGGTTCACAAGTGAAGCCCAATGTGGACACAAAGGCTCTTTGTGAGAGCTGGGGATTATTACTGTGTGTCTTCTAATTAATGAGGACGTGTGTGTCTGTGTGGACTGGACTCACAGGAGCAGCACAAAGCCCTCTGTCTCTACAGAGCCTGAGCAGGTTTATCTGCACAACAGTACAGGACAGCTAGCTGCGCTCTTTCACTGATTTGTTCTTTCTGTTTGCAGCCAGAGAATCTAAGCAGCAAAATGGTCTTCTATTTATGATGCGTTCTCTTTCACAATATTAGAAATTAAATTAATCCAAAGTCACATTATTATATGTGACTCTAACCTGCTACTACAGAACTGGAACAAGGTACTACTAATAGCAAAACATTTTGGTAAACGTTTGATGCCTGATGAGTCCTGGGAGAGCACTGCAGAACGTCAACTTGCAATGTCACCACAAATGCATTGTACAAACTACTTTTTTTTTCCTCTAAGACTGTGGTTCTCCAACTTTTTCAGTCACAACCCTCATGGCATTTGCGACCGTAAAAAAACATAAAGACTACCCTCAAAAAGATGGAGGAGCCTATATGTCTAGTGACTGATTTTGTTTTCTGGTTGAGAGCTCTAAGAAATAGCAATACAATAGGTGGTTCTTGATAATGATAAATACAGGTATCGAAAACCAGGTGTCATTCTAGTATCAATATCAAAAAATAGATACTATTCAAGCACCAGTCTCAAAAAACAGCTGTAATTAGCCTAGTTAGCATGATGAAGTACCAGTTACACACATGGAATGGTATCAGCTCTATCTGTTTTTGTGGGACTGGTTTGTCTACAGCAGTCCTTCTCACCCTTCATGAGCTCGTAGGCCCGGGACACGTCAAACTTGCGGGCACGCAGGAAGCGCAGCAGCAGAGCGTCCGGTTTGTCTCCGAGTCTGTCCAGGAGTAGTTTGCAGAGCTCGTCCCCCTCGGCCCGCTCACGTATCAGGGCCCGCAGCTCCTTCAGAGAGGCTGCTCTCCGCTCAGGGGTCTCGTTCAGCTCGTCCTTAGCCTAGAGAACAACGGAGCGAGTACAGCACAGCAGGACAGGAGGCTACACCCACCACAGGACGGCCCAGACCTTTTCATATTGCTACATACACATAGTGGAGGCAGCCTGTTAAATACAATACTTTGATAGATTCAAAAATGTATCTTTTATCAACGATTTTAAAGTTCTCCACACCTTCAGACTCATAACCTCAAGATCAGGACTGTCTCATACCAAGATGTTAATTCTGAAAAATGACAGAGGATTTGAAGTAAAAAGTACTTCTCAGGATAATGGGAGCCAATGCACCAGGAAGTCCAAGAGCCAACTCATTTGGCCCCTGGGTCATAGCTTAGACAGCCCTGATCTACAGTAGAATAAATTCATTATTATTAATGATTATTTTATTTGTTTCAGTTTAGATCTATATTTTCTGTATTTAAATTATTATTTCTGACTTTTGAAACCTGTCAGAAATCCCTTTAAACAAGTCCACAATTTAATCTGAGCAACAAACTTAATGAGTATAAACATGTCAAAAGTACTGAAAATAAGACAAATATTCTGAATGTGTTTTTGTGAGGGTGAGCCTGACCTTCTGCACCGTGTGAGGGGGCAGTTTGTGGCACACTCCAAACACCGGCCCGTGGTCTTTGACCGTCAGATGTTCCAGCTTGGACCTCATGGCCTGCTCCTCCTCCGACACCATCCGGAATGAACCAGTCTGCCACAGCACACGCAATTCTATGACTGTCTATGTTTACATGACCATGGTCTGATTATTGACATTTCAATGATCTGTTTCAAATTGCATGTAAACAGTTACATGTAATGTGAGTAATTTAATTTTTATTGGACAAGAAAAATGAAGCAAAAAAGAACAATGGCATTATTAAATCAAAATGTCAAAAGGATAAACTATTTCTGATTTTATTTGAATCAAAAATGCACTTCATCTTCATAACCACTCTCTAGGAGCCTTCAGTCCCATATTTCAACCTACGTTTGGTTGATATTATCAAAAGTAAATCTAAATGTACAATAGAAATAATCGTTTGACTGTCGAACACTAAAATAATGGTTAGTTGCAGCTCTAATGTGTCAGCAACAAATACAGAACCAAAGTGTCTCGTCTGGTTGACAGGACGTGCTCATGAGTTCACTTCAGTAAAATCCCCTGAAACGTATTCGCCACGTTTGAAATGTTTTTGCGTAACTATTGCACTAACCATATGTTCTCAAAGTATCACACTGTAGAAATCTGAAGCGCTGCCCCCCAGAGGCTCCAGTACGTACCACCTGGGGCCCTTCTCTATCAGAGGGCAATAGTCCAGAACAGCAGCGCGTTTGTAACTTCTGACTTTGATCCAAAGAGCAGATGACGTCGCTCCGGCCCCTCAGACCAGGTCATTCAGCCAATTATATATCTATTCAGTGTGATGACCATTTTAATCAAGTCTGCTGATTAATCAAGCAGAACCAGAACTAAATACACCGCAATTATTTGAAAGGTTTCTTGTACTTTTGGCACTGGATGTAGGGCTGGGCCATACGGTGATAAAATGGTGAGCTCATCCCTGCGACAGTCTGCTATTTTTATGACATCGTGGTATTGTGATTGACTGTTTGTGTCTTTAATGCAGCTGTCTGTCCAAACACACTTTTCTCCTGTTGTTTAGCCTCTGAAGCCTCTGAGCAGATGACTTTATTTACCTCTTACACCTCTTAAGTGCAATAATTCAACTCAATGCACCAAAACACAACTGAAAGCGACAAAAATGCATCTAAAAACTACAAAGACACGACTAAAAGTGATAAAGACTCATTTACAACAAACACAACTGAATGTGACAAAAATGTGACTAAAAGCGACAAAATGATGCTTAAAATGTGAATATGAACAGAAAATCTAGACACAATCGCAAAACTGGTCAGAAAAATCACAATTCATTTTTTTTCCTAAATCGTGCAGCTGTATTAAAGGCAATAGAATAAACAAAGAGAACACCAATCATGATAAAATTGAAATCATTATCTGGCCCCCAAGAAAAACGTGATTATAATCTTTTGCCATATCGCCCAGCAATGGATGCATTGTTTGTTGGTAACCCTTCTAAAACCGAGACTTTTGAGTGGTTGATGGATTGATTAGCTTCATGACGTACACAGATCTTTATAAGTCCTCTGTATTTTATGACACAATGTGACAAACATTTAAAGGAATTATGGCAGAACATTTTTCCAAATGATAAATGAGTACTGACTGGTACTAATGCACCACTGTCTATACAGAGGGGGGCAAACTAAGGCCCGGGGGCCACATGCAGCCCTTTTGGCATTTTGACCCAGCGCTCAAAACATTAAATATAATTTTTATGAGTTAAGTGGTGCATTTGTCGTTTTATTTGTCTGAGACTGCAGTCGCTTGTTCATTTAAGATCAGTTTTGAGAATAGTCACCTCTAGAATAACACCAAACTAAAAAGAATGACCAACGGCACTGTTCCCACTAAAATAAATAAAAGGTAATGATTTTTATTATTCTATTGTAGTTTTTGTATATTTTAGGCATTAAGTCTATATAGTATGTGTGTAATATACTGTAGTTAACAACATCCAAACTTTTAAATTAAAAGTTTGCCCAGACCTGGTCTAATGTATGTTGATTCTACTGAATGTTAATGAAAAAGCTTTAACACTTTGGATAAATCAAGAAAATCTATGTATCGTTCTTCAAAAGTGTAAAAAACACTATGACTTAATTTGATGTATAATTATATATATAATAATGAATTGTATGTATAATGAACTGTATAACACTGATTTATAATGGTGTCTATGGAACACTTTTGAAACGTTCAGGATGTTGTGCTCAGTGCAGAGCTCAGAGAAACTACTGTGAACTGTTGTTGCCATTAAGCTCATTCCATTTTTAGTAGCAAATCCAAAATTGCATGCAAAGGACTTGGGTATCTCTCCCAACCCCGACTTCTGGATAAGTATATGTCAAAGTACATTTTCTATGACCCCCAACACTAACCTACAACTAACACAACATGAAACGCTTCATAGAACGCAACTAACACTGATATCTGTTCACAATGCACTTTAGGTTACACAGACAGTGGGTCCACTCCTTTTGGTCTACACTAACTGACAAACTCTCCACTATCTTTGGCTGCAGTGTCTTCACTGTGTCTTCTAGGGGATACTTCAGAAATGAAGCTCACCCTTAAATACCATAACTCACTCCAGATCTCCTTAACTATTGCTAAGAAAATAATCTTCCAAAACTGGAAAAGCAAAAACAACAGTAATATTACTCATTGGACCAATGCACATACAGATCATAATACAGTGGCACAACTGGCCGCCCAAAAACAAAAGCACATATCAGTCTTCAAAGAAACCTGGACAAATTTCTTGGATTTTCTAAAATTATAACAATTTAAAATAATAACAAAAAAGCGGAAAAATAAATGACTAAATTTAAAAGCCACGTGTACAATCCTTTTACCTTTTTAGATTTAGATTTAGATTTATTTATTTAAAAGGGACAGTGCATATTGATGAACATAGAATGTAAATATGCCAGATTTAGCCATTGGCTCCTTTCCATCTGTAGTCCCTGGCAGATCAGGACAAAGAACAACACATAAAAACACATTCCATACAAATGACATAAGACAACATTAGACTTAGACAACACTTCAGAGACAATTTTTTTCTCAATTATACACAACTGTTTATAACATATCTTCTACTGTCACTCATATATAAGTGTAAGTATATTTTCCCTCTGTCTCTCTCTCTCTTTCTCTCTCTCTCTTCTAGTGCGCCTTCTCCCTTTCTCTCTCTCTCTCTCTCCCACTTTTCCCCACAATTGCGATTATTATTTTCTCTTCTTCTCCTTTGTATTTCTTATATTCCTCCAAACCTTTGTTGTAAATTGCATTCATTTTCAATTTGAATAGTAGGTATGG